>JAYMFT010014890.1:0-16699 GCA_038088735.1 Panulirus argus | reverse complement strand
TCATATATATATATATATATATATATATATATATATATATATATATATATATATATATATATATATACGTACAATGAGAAAACCTTACTAAGATTATCTTGAGCGTCCTGTAAAGCATGCCACATGCATCCAACGTGAATCCATTTGACATAATGGTCCCTCCCCCATTACGTTGTCTTACATCAAAAAACTGTAATGACAAAGATTCCAACCTTCCTTAGCATACTTCAAGGGTGCTGGGACATGTAATACTCTGTCACTCAAGAACTCATGTGGTTGAAGTGTATCAGGTAGAAACCCATTATTCATATTTACCACAATTGTCTAAATACGTTCGTAACAGACAACCACCAAAAACACATTTCTTTTTATAAATATGAATTATCCCATAACACCTGCAGAAAAGGTATAAAACTAAGGCATTATCTATATGAGTATAATACTTTACTTCAATAGTTTGTGGATATATAAAAATTTTCGTTCTGTCTGTATATACGTATATACGAATATATATATATATATATATATATATATATATATATATATATATATATATATATATATATATATAAAAGCATGGATGCTCAGCGATGCACGGGAAAAATACCTTCCACATTAAAGGCTGCATGTAGATTTTTTTTCTCTCTCAAATTTGCCCAAACTACTGGGAAATTGCGAGGTCCGAGTTGAATGAGTGCTATGTATCACTCATACTCTGGACCTTATGAGGTGGCCTTTGATGGCCTCTAAGGCCGGGCCCTAATACCCTTGGATCCTGCCTCTGACCCCCAAGTATGTTCATTGTAACCTAAGGCTGCTGGGTCGCCTATTTTGAATAAATAGTGAACTCAGTTTAATCTGTCAGTTTGCATTTCTTGGCCTTTTGTGGCCTCTAAATGGCCCTCAAGGCCAACGTGCTGTAGCTCATAACCTTTCCCGGATTCTGACGCCCTACATCCCAAGTGTGGGGCCTGCAGTTACTATATGAAGATGTAGTAACCCCGAAATTTGGAAGGTGGCCCTTGAAGGCCTTAAGATTCCAGTAACCCGGATCCTGCCTTCAATCCTGAAACACCTTTATCTCTGAATGGGTAGCTCAGCGCTCAGGTAGTCGGCCACGTCCACCGAGCAGGACAACGGGTCAAAATGTGTGGTGAGTAAGCGTCCTGTGTTTTCAACGTGGATGTTGTTCGTTTGACAAGAGAGGTCTTCTAAAAACTTGAAACTTATGGTACATCAATCCAGGATTCAAATCCAGACGTGCGGATGTGTGAATTACTATTTGTTTTAACTCTTTGTGTGCTACGGGGAAGAGAGTTTTATACCCGTGTTGCCTCTTAACCTTGTAAATATAAGTACCGTGTCTTTACTCCTATTTGTGTACAGTATACACACATACACACCAGTCTATGCTAGGCACTCACTCAGTCATTGACAAGCCCCGAGGGGAGGACGAGCACTTGTTTTGGGTGTGGGCTGACTGCCGTGCCCAGAATTCGAACCCGCGCGGGTCTGAACCCAGTGACAAACAAAAACTCTCTTCTTACAGTATATCAGCAAAAGTAACCTAGGCTTTACCTGCGCTGAACTATGCTGAAATAAGTACCTAAGCTTTATCTACGCTGAAATAAGCTGAAACAAGTATGTTATCTCTTCCTTTGTATACATTACACCACTCATCCCAAGGGCTTCCCTTCCAGGCCCCACTCTACTCATTCCAGTTACTGTATCCCTGGAGGACGGTGAAATCTGGATCGGTGTTGTTAACGCGAAGCCAGAGTCTTTATCTTCCTTCGATCATCAGGTACGTTCATCAGGGCATCACTTTACAAGGACAAGGAAACACAGGGGACTTATCCCTGCTCCCTGTCGAACATCAGAGGCTAAGGGGTAGAAGGCGAAGACGTCTCCCTCAGGAGCATAAATGCAGCCTTACGACGAAGTCTGGGAACTGTGAGACAAAGCATCACAGACTATGGTTTTGTTGACGATTATGGGAAGCTAGATCGAAAACTTTGGTGACATATTCTAAGGGCAGAACCACAGACGTCCAATGGTGTCTCTAGGTTGCACTAGACACAGACCGGGACACTGGCATAGCAGTGTGTGGTAGAGAAGGCCAAAGTGGTGAGGGTCTGTGGAATCTGCGGTGTGTATTTCTGTGGGCCAAACTAGAAACAAGAAAACTTTTACAGAGCAATCTGCAGACTGGGGCTAATGGTAATGGGTCGTAACTCACTGTGATAGATTGTGGCTTCATTAACCTTAGTAGTGGGGGACACATGCCGTTTACCTCCAATCAACGGGGCATTCTGAGTACTGAAGAGGAGACCTGATGATGGAACAGAGGGGCTTGACTAGTTCAGGGAAGAGACCTCACCACCGCCTGTTTTTTTTTCTTTTTACGATTTTCAAAGCTGAGTCAATAGGTGTAGTGGTGTTCTTTGTTTTGAGGATGTGTAAACGTTTGGTGACCTCAAATTCACGTACTGACTCCGGGGTGGTTGTGGGCGTGGAAGGTACGCTGGGAGGCAGGTGGAATCAAGATGATAAGGTTGGTCTCTGGCAGACGGTGGGAAAGTGGTTGGTGATAAGTTGCGCTACTTCTTCATGAAGGGCAAAGAGGAGGTTCTGCCCGTTCAAACCACACAGCTCATTCACTTTGCCATACCAGTGGCTATTGCTAGAGTATTTGAGATGCTGTATCTTCAAACTAAGAAATCTTCAACACTCAAGTCAATTTACAGAGGATCTTGTAGAGGTTACCGATGACTGGATGGACGGCAGAGTCTCAATTAGTGTGTCCCTTAACAGAGGGTATGGCTGAGAGCACGTTACCTACATGTAACCTTACAGGTCCACTCGAGAGGTAGACTATGATGATGGGACTGACGCATTTATCCTTCGTTTTCTGCGTCATCCTCGCTTACCATTTCAGTCCTTGGGTTTCCTGCACGACGGGCTATCACAAGGCGACGTGCTACGGGGTCGGTACTCAGCCTGCATGACATAACTAGACTCCAGACCGCTGGCTCGTTGAGGGGGGGATCATATGACGACCATATAATCAATGTGTCTGCTGTAGCGAAGGAATGGACTGAACTGGTTCAGGTGAAAAGTACCAGTCAGCCTATCAGTTAGAATATGGTCAAGAAATTTCTGACTGGATTTCATTACACTCCCCACTGACTTGGTGCACAGAGACCTGACTCGATCGCAATTTGGGACGTTAACACGATGTTTATTCAGGTGTGTCTCAATACGGGCAACGGGTGATGCAACGCAACAATAAACGACTGAAGCAGTTTGGCATAGATGGGGTGACTGATGTCGAAAAAAAAAAAAAAGGGAACATCAACACTGCATCTTCAGCCGATTCACTGCTGAATCGAAACTTACATACACTCACGTGTATAGATGCTGAAAGGGAGCGACTCCTGCCATTTCTGACCTGGCCATTCTGACTAGTTCATCGACCTTGTTTCGAGACGTGTTTGTCAGTGATTTGACCGATTGATTTCTGTCTCAATTGCGGGTAATTTGACTATGCAATCCTGCCCATCCCACCCATCCTGTGAGCGGTGGCGTAAAAGAGGACACAGAGAGCAAAAAAAGGTCCAGGGAACTGGGTCTCAGTGACTGAAATACATTATAGGTCACACAGTGAGAAAACTGTGAACATGGTTTGGACAACACAATGCTTGGTTTAGCAAATTATATGGTAAGTGAAGTTTACAACAGTCTGTGTGTTCACACTGTGCTCGTTATGCTTGTGTACGTCACTGCTTGTTTGTCTGCGTGTACATGGGTGTGTAACTGTGTATAGATGCGTGTATGTGTATTTGTTGGCGACTGTTTACTGTGAGTTCATTCTTGTCTATCTGTGCTTTTATGGGTGTTTCTGTAAGTAATTACGTGTGTTTATGTCTTTTGTGAAAGTACGTAATCTACATTTACATATATAGCGTAAATGAGATGGTCTTGATTAGGTCATTCAGTTGCCGGTGCCGTCTTAGCTAATTTATATAAAAAACGCACATAACTCGACATGTTCTGTATGCACGGCACCAATGCTCTTATGCTGTGATGTGGTGTCAAGACACTGACACTGCAGATCTCTGTATACAACTAATACACAACTTGGAAGCATATAATGAGTCTTGCAGGATCATATTAACGTATACCATAGCAGATAAACTTGCTCAGAAGCTATGTAGAATGTTGCCTGCAATGCACACACTGAGCTGGATTCTACCAGGAATCTGGCAAGGGTTGGTCGACTAAAGTCATGGCAGTCTTTTTAACTAGACGCCACAAAAAGACAGAAGTCTCTCCAAGTTTGGCATCACACTGGACAAGCCTCCTGCAGAAACCTGATATCCATTCTTTGTGGCCTAACGGCTGACTCACCAGACGTAAACTGATGTAGGGATACAAGATTTTCTCTTGCAAACACGACTGGAATGAAGCTCCATCCTCGACCAATGATAGCCCTCTGGAATGCACAAAAGCGTGCTAGTTACTGGACCCTTATTTGAAGCCATGACCTGGAGGCTCAGCCTTACGTCTAACCCAGCTGGATATGGACGGCAACCCGACAAACATGGACACCTTTCACCAACACTGACGATACAGACGACCTACCCCTGAAGCTATCCTGGACCTCATTACATGCAGATGTAGAAAACGAAAGTGTGAGCGACTCTGCAGTCGGTGCTCACACGGGCTTCCTCCGTTACTGGTGGTGATGTCTGCTATGATCTGCATAATTTATGTCGGTGTGGATTCAGATGGCTCTGATACTACGGCTGAATTAGACAGATACGTAGAAAATGACAGACGTATTGAAAAGGGCTGGACGCCAATATAAACTGTCTGGCTCCTCATTGTTGAAGGGGTAGTCTAATTTTTTAACTACCAAGTAAAAGGTTAAGACAAGAAACTTGACGAAACTAACCAAACTCCCTCCTCACAGAACATAAAACGCTGCTTCCTTCTTGAAGCTCTTGCAAGGTAAGAGTGTCCTAATTTCCTCTAAGAGCAACTCCCTTGAATGGGCCCAGAGTCTCTCCTTGGACTCTGCAAAGTGGCAGTTGAGTTTCCTATTGACAGATGGAGCTCCGAGCGACAGCTGTTGGGTGGAGGAGCCCCAGCCTAGAATTTCGCCCACCAAGTGGAAAGTTACGTGCAAGGTTCTGGGTTATCGCCAGTCACTGAGTGCATCAGCCTCCGTCACCTTCCCGGCCACCCTTCACAATGCATTTATAGATGGTAATTACCTTTACCTTTTTGTCTCCCCCCCCCCCAAAAAAAAAAAAAAGTTTAATCCAATTTTGTAGGTAACTTTATATTCTTTTCTTTCATGCCTGTCTGCCGTTTCCCGGGTTAGGGAGGTAGCGCCCAGAACAGGTGAAGACGGGCCGCAACAGTTCATATCCATTCTCAAGCTGTCATGTGCAATGCACTGAAACCACAGGCCCAATATCTACATCCAGGCCCCACAGACCTTTCCACGGTTTTCCCCGGCCGCTTTACATGCCCTGGTTCAGTCCATTGACAGGACGTCGCCCCTTGTATATCACAGGATTCCAATTCACTCAATCCCGCGCACATCTTTCACCTGGCCTCTCAAAAAAATTTTCACTCTTTCCTTTCAATCTCTAGTTTTTTTTCCCCCCTTCTCCTTTTCCCTTTCACTTCTGATACATATATCCTCTCTGTCAAACTCTTTTCGCTCATCCTCTTCATATGTCTAAACCGTTTCAGCTTACCCTTTTCAGCTCCTTCACACATCGTCAGCTGCAGCCCATACCTAGCATCTATACATCATTGAGACATACTGTAACTTCAAACATACCCACCTTCACCCTCTCAGATAATGACCTCTCTTTCCACACTTTCCTTAACGCTCCCGGAACCTTCGCCTCCTTCTCCACCCTATGACTAACTTCCACCTTCCATGGTTCCATGGGGTAGCTGCCATGTTCACTCCCTGGTATCCAAAACATTTCGCCTCTTCCAAATTTTCTGCATTCAGACTCACACCCGAAGTTCTCATTTGCGTAAAATGCCATTTCGACAGGGGTACAACAAGCTCATATTGGTATAATCTAGTGCCAATAAAGAAGATCTAATACGTGAGTAACTGAGGTATACATCTGTCATCATTATAACACAGCTCTTGCCTTTTACAAGGAGAGCGCTAAATCACTGCGACTAATCTTAACCCAAGCAAACCACTCGCTGTCGCTTACACAGTCCTCACTCCAGTTGTACTCACTAGGATAACTGTCCCACTCGTTCCCATGCACAGAGACAAGTCCCTGTTCCAACTGTTCCCATCCACAGTCGTTATGGCCCCCACATCGGCTACTTTCACTCAGTGAGATGTAAGTCTGCGTTCCCGCTGCCTCGAGTCGTCAAGATAAAGTCCCTTATACCAGCTGCTTCCATTCCACCAAGACCTGATTCCTTGACCAGATTCCACCACTCAGCTAACAAGACCCCATATCCACCCGCTCCCATAAACCATGTGAAGCATCAGAGGCATCCGATCCTCTTCATTCAGGTAGGTCCAAACTCCAGTTGATCCTACTTCAACAAGTGCAGCTGCTGCCTCAGCTGCCCGGGCTCCAGCTCTCCCCCATTCCAAGTTGCTCTCATTCATCAATATACGTCCCAGCTGCAGCTGACCCCACACAACGAGTTGATTCCTCGTCGCTTCGGTTCCCATTTCCCCCCGAGTTAAGATTCTGTTCCAGCTGCTCCCACTCGAAGTCTCCAGCCCTTGTTCCAGCGACTCTCACGAACCGACACGTTTGTTTTCCAGCTGTTGTCAATTACAACCATAAGCTTCTACATTACATAAACCAGTTCATCAAAACAAATCCCAATTACAGCTGTTCCCATTCATCAAGATACGTCTCTTCTCCAGCTGCTCTCTACTCACTGAGCCCCAAGTCCAGCTGCTACTCAGCGAGGTAAGTCTGTCCTCTGCAGATGCCTCCACTGCTCTTTTGTATATACCTACGTCAATCCACCGAGATAAGCCTGTAACCCAGGGTTTTCCTATGCATCAGCCTAACTTACCAGAAGGTTTAGTCTTCAGGGCGTCTCCTAAGCATTAGTTCTTCCTTAATCGTCGAAATAAACCCATAGCCTGATGTTCTCCCCTCACACTGAGCTAATCCTTGTTTCACCAGCTCCCATACGACAGAATGCCACCCACAGCAAATAATTTCCTGTTCCAATTACTTCCGCCCATCGAGAAAAGCCTCTACACTAATCGTTTCTACTTATCGAACTACGGCCGTCTGTTCCAGCCGTTCCCATTCATTTGTCTAAGTCCAGACTCCAGCCCCGACTTTTCCCACTCACCGAGATGAGTCCCTGCTCCAGCTGCAGTGGCGTGAAGGCCTCCACTCTCTGTCCAGGCCTCGTGGAGAGCTCCAGCTGGCCTGCCATCGGCTGCGCCGCCACCAGGTACTGGGCGATCTTGTTCGTATAGTAGTCCGTCAGGACAGTTACCACGGACGCCGTCACGATCGTCTGCGACCCCTCGTCCACCTCCAGCAGCCCCGCCGACAGGTAGATCGTTTTCGGGATTACCTAAACAGAGGAAGACAGGAGAGGTGACGATTACCTTACGTCTAATTCCCAGACCCTTGCCATCTACTACATCGTATGGTTTACCCAGGAGGGACCGATTATAACTGAAGAATGCTTGCAACTCTTCAGCAAGGTGACAACTGAAAGGCACTTCCACTAACAGTTCTTCCATTACCACGTCAACAAAGTACATTACTCTTTACAAAACACTACAATCAACTTTTGCTCTATGACGATAACTTTAATAAAGTATCACAGAAATAAATGAAAATCGGCTGCAAATCAATTTACTGATCCTAGACACACACAATCCTGAATCTCTTACCTCTATCGTGAAGACGAGGCGAGAGAGGCTGGAGATGCCGTTGGTAACATCAAACACGAAGTGGTCGCTGGTAACGTTGGTTCCAACCTCCACGTACTGGACGCGCCCCTCATTGATCAGCGCCTGGTCGAACACGCTCACCTGTGGGCGACACACCTTAGAGCACCGACTGGGAGGATGCAAACAAAGTGAGAACAGGTGGAAGCTAACGACAAACTACAATACTAAGCAAACTAGACACAAACTGACCTCTGGCTTTTTATGTACAAGTTACTGACAGGTCTTCAGTAACTCCGACCCTCGCTGGCTATAAGTCAATGTCATCTCTCATAAAGAAGACAACAGAAACTAAAAGTGGAGAAGTAATCTCTCGAGTCTTCCTCAAAATGTAGTCATTAACTTATTGTTATCAAGGAATACTACGGAGACGTCAGGAAAGTATTAGAAACCTCCCCACTACACATCCTCTCTCACAGAGGATCCTTGACGCTACCATCCTCCACA
Source organism: Panulirus argus (assembly GCA_038088735.1). NCBI lineage: Eukaryota > Metazoa > Arthropoda > Malacostraca > Decapoda > Palinuridae > Panulirus > Panulirus argus. The sequence goes on along the minus strand of JAYMFT010014890.1, from coordinate 8,262 downwards.
TCAGCGACACAAAGTGCTTGGCCAACTTCATCGCAGGTCCAGACTAACAAACTGAATACGTTCCGCCATACCGCCAAAGGCGAGAGATAAAGGGAATCTTTAAAAGGCATTTGTGGACAGGAGAGTAAAAACATTGGCTGATGAACAGAAAAATGTTAAAAAAGTCTTCAACGGCTGTTGTCAAAATACCAAAAGGATGTGTCAAAATCTAGGGCTTGCCCTGTGAGTGAAATCAGATAACGTGATGATATGAGTAGGGCGGGGTGGAGTGAGATTGACAAGTTCGGAGATAACGAGGTTAGAAATATGGTACTAGGAAGCACTGAGGGTAAGGAGGAGTTGACATTCTTAAAGATGAATTTTAAGTTGAATGTCATATGAGGTAAAACTGAAGAATGGTTCCGCGGATTTACCCTAGGAGGGGTTGGGTGAAAGACATGGACATTAAGAATGAGAGGAAAGGCTTGGTGGCATGAGAGAGTCAATATGGTAATCATATGGGAGTAATTGTACAAAGGTACCGTATCTTTACTCCTATGTATTTAAACACACACACACACACACACATACACACACACACCCTAGACTATGTCAGGTACCATTCATTGACCAGCCCCTAAGGGTAAGATGAACACCTGGGTCGAGTGTAGGCCGACTTCCGCGCCCACGATTCGAACCCATGCTCGGCCAAACCGAGTGGAGCCTGTAGCGACACAGGATCAGTAACGCTAACCGTTACACCACGGAGGCCCTTGTGTGTACGTGTGTAAGAGGAAACTGAGAATGATGTATAGCAAGAGAAGAGTGAAAGTCTGTAACAAAGCCGAGTCAAAATGTCTAAAATTTTAAGTATCAACAATTTTTTCAAAAAATGCCCCTATAAGGCCACCTAGGGTTAAAAAAAAAAAAAAAAAAAATTAAGACAAAAAAATAATTAATTAAGTCCGAGCGTACATCAACCATACCTTTGTTGCACATGCACCCAAGCCTTTGTAAGGATTATTGTCTCTCATATTGCCGAGCAGGGTGCTGAATATTGTCTCTCACTGTGACGCGTAGGTTGCTGAATATTGTCTCTCATAGTGACAAGAGGGGTGCTGAATATTGTCTCTCACTGTGACGCGTAAGGTGCTGAATATTGTCTCTCATATTGACGAGATGGGTGCTGAATATTTTCTCTTACTGTGACGCATAGGTTGCTGAATATTGTCTCTCATAGTGACGAGAGGGGTGCTGAATATTGTCTCTCACTGTGACGCGTAGGTTGCTGAATATTGTCTCTCGTTGTGACGCGTAGGATGCTGAATATAGTCTCTCACTGTGACGCGTAGGTTGCTGAATATTGTCTCTCACTGTGACGCGTAGGTTGCTAGAAACAACATATGTACACACAACAAATAAAGTATCTTTACAGAAGGGACCGATGGATATGAAAATGAACCCTACATGCGACTCCTGTTGTCGGGGTGGAGTTGATACGTCTGAATGCTAGACTCATTTCGTAATAAGATTGGCTGCTTCTCTGTATAGCAGTTATTCTCGAAATAAGAAAATAAATATGATGCATTATAGCTGTCTTAAAACAGTAATCTCTACATTATGTACTTTGTTTAACGCACACTGAGAAAGATGTATAAAGGAGAGCAGGGCTACAGTGTGAGGCAAGACTTCAGGAGCATTTGTCAAAATCCTTCGGCCGTTGTGTCAAATTGTCTAACAAGAAAATGCAAAGATATTTTGTTTTTTTTTGGTGTACATTATGTCTAGCTCCTCACTGTATGAACGGAGTTTAACAGTCTGCCTCAGTAGCGTAACCTCACTGTAAAACACAGTTTTGATATTTACATTTGCAAAACTCATTCTATTTCCACTTGGGTAAAACATCTGCCGTAAACTCCAACATAATTGGTGAAGACAGAAAAAAAAAAATATTCATCGTGTAGTAATGGCACGTCTTTCCCCGTGATTGGGTAAAACTGCAGAAAGAGTTTGAATGACGATTGATTCGAGATTTAGCGGCGCAAATTGTACGTCGCGTCGGGTCTTTGACACGAGCTGTTTCGACGACCCAGTTCCCAAAGTCTCTTGATTCTTGTCAAGCGTCGTAGCGTCCGTATGAGGCGAGTTCGAGTTCTTGTCACTTGCCATTGGTTGCCAGGGTTCGAGTTCTTGTCACTTGCCCACTGGTTGCCAGGAATCTGGCGCTCCTGATGCGCTAAGGAACAGGAGGGTCTCACAAGTGCGAGCAACAGCAAACTGTTATATGATCCATCACGCTGATCTGTCTCTATCGCCAGCAAATACGTTTCTGTCCTGCTGCTCCCTCGGCACCAACTCCGAGGATCTATACACTAACGGAACTCTGAAAATGCACTTTCACAATTTCAGGATTCAAGCTTAGGTGTATATGTGTGTGTGTGTGTGTGTGTGTGTGTGTGTGTACACTTAAGAATAAAGACAGGGTGCATATATATACACATATGTATACACACACACATACACATACACATACCGGGTGTAAATAACAAAAGTATACACAATACATATATACCTTCACTATACGTCTTATACTGCACAAGTATGGCCCATGTCTTCACATTTTGCTCCTTAGTAACATCTCTCCCTTCTCCCTTCCTGAGCAACTAATCGAAGGAGCAAAAACTTGTGGATGAGTGATAAGGATGGACTTGGAGAAGGAGGAGCCATAGACTCTCGAAAGCTCTCGAGTGTTAGCAGGAGAAGTAGTGAGGAAGGGAAGAGTTACAAGGTTCATCTGTCTGGTCTCCAGCCATACCCAGTGATTAACGACAAACCTGATTACATAATTCTCTCCAGTCACTTTTTATGATAGGTACGTTACCTGAACGTGTCTCATTAAGAGATGTAATTAAAAAAAATATAGCATAGATTATGTATGGTTACTAAGCTGAGTCTATCAGATGGAATATTTGGTACAGACCTTCGAGCGCATAGGTTGAAATCCTGGTTTCGGCAGTCGGTCCACAGTCAGCCCAACTGTTCATCCTTTCCTAGGTGGCTGGTCGATAAACTGGGTACCTAGCTTAGGCTAGGGTATACATATACATTTACATCTTACACACCATAATGACATTTACAATTTTACATCACTGGTTCACAACGGAGGGTAAATATAACCCTACCTCTGGGCGGAGAGCACTAGCCTCGTCCTCGTACTCGGAAGTGGTAGTCTGGCCGAGGTCGACCTCCAGGTATCCGTTCTGGGGCCGCTGGACGATGACGTAGGTGATGTCTGAAGGGGCGATGTTGGGGTGCATGATCTTGAGGGCGGCCTGGTCGATGATGACTCGCGAACTTTCCTCCACCTTCAGAGTGGCGTTGTTCAGCACCACCAGCGGCTCCCAGTAGCTCTCTGGGTACACCTGAAGGAGAGAGAGCGTCGTGTATGCAGAAGAAGGAAGCTGGGAGACAGATGGAGTTAGGGGAGGTGGAGGAAAGTAAATGTAAGTTAAACGACGAAGGTGTAGAGATAGAGAGACTTGTAGCAAACGATGGAAGAGACAGAAAAAAAAAAGAAGAGAGGAAAGGGGAGAGCAGAAACAGAAGAGGGAGGTAAAAAACTAGAGGATATGGAGCGAAGATGGAGTACTGAAACGAGAGTTGAATGTGGCATTTAAGAAGCTGTGTTGGGAAGGGTAGGGGTAGGAGCAAAGGTTTGAAGAGGAAAACGAAGAAAGAGAGATAAAAGAGACCTACTGAAGAGACCATTGAGGTTTCTTTATGTATACGAAGGACAACTTACTCAGGTCCATTACACTCTGAGGAACTCGCCTATGGAGGCATTCGCTTCTAACAGAACATCTATGTCAAAAGAGATCAAATCTTCGTTCGAAAGCTCGTGAATTTCCAAGAACTCTGCAAAACTAAAAGTTTTCAGTCGTTTGTAAGACATTAAATGATCGTTCTCTTAACTTTTAACTTTTCATCTCTTCGACTACATCATAAAATGGTGATTTCTTTTTCTTAAGCACTCTGTTCGAAGGGAAGGGAGAGGAGTTATACAACCGATATATAAAACTTTTGTAAATGGCAGATTTTTATGCATATATATATATATATATATATATATATATATATACATATATATATTTTATCATTTTTTTTATTATACTTGATCGCTGTTTCCCTTCTGCTATTAACTGAAAGCATAATGTACACTGAACATGTTTACAAAAGTACTAATGAAGAACATATTTCCCTTAGCTGAGGTATCTGTCAGTCCATATCTGAGGGTGTAACAATAGGCTTTGAAATTCTGCACCGCAATTAAGGCATTGTTGTAGTATCTTCTTCCCTGAATCAATCTAGAACTTGCTGTTATCTCTGAGACTTAGTATCCTACTCTCGTACATGCAAACAAGAAGCAGGTGAAGCAATTAGTGAAGAAACAAATTCTCTACCAAACGACAATATTCAGACGTGGCTTATCCCTTAATTATCTCTTTTGATTATTAGGCAATGTTAATAATAACCGTCCTCAATACTTCATTCTTAGAAGTAATTACCTTCACCCACCACCGACAGGAAGCTTCATTCAATATGGCAATCTTCAGGTGCCAGTAACAGCAGCACCTCAGACCCATCAGAATCTTAGGTGATCCAGTACCTGCTTAACTTACCTTGACCTCGAAGATGCCGTCGGTAGCGGTGTCCCCGACTCTCGCCTGGAAGCGGAACTCGTCCCTGAAGCTGGGGTCTCCCTTGCTGACGTACTTGAGGTTGCCGCTCTGCAGGTTGGCTTCCGTGAACTGATTCTTGGTGACTGGCTGCCCGCTGATCATCAGGCGCCCGTAGCGAGGGGGGATGGTGACCTGGAAGACAATGGCCGCCCCCCAAGCATTCATGTTGGTCTCCACGCTGAGGTTGTAGTTTGAGATGATGGCCTCTTGGCCTCGCGGGACGATGATGCCGCTGTTATTCACGATCTCGATGAAGGGTTCGGAGGCTACAATCTCCAGGATCCCAGTAGAGGACAGGTGGCCGTCGGTGACGGAAATGACAGCTTTGCCATAAGAAGGGCCGTTGTGGTGGAAGACGATGCGTCTACGGTCAATATCGTCCTGGGTGAAGAGGTACACGGGTTCCGATCGGTCGTCCACGTGGAAGAAGTCTCCGTTTGGGATCTTGCGTCGCGTGTACTGGATCTGCGTCGGTTCGGTGTCCAGGTCGGGGTCAATATACAGTAGGTCGTTGGAGGTCACGACTCTCTCGCTCTGGGTGACGACGTTGAGGACCTTTTCCATGACCCTGATGGGGTGGTTGTCGTTGATCATGATGATCTGGAAATGCATAACGCCCACGTACTGGAAGTCCACCCCTGGGTCCTCGGACAGAGCCACGAAGTGAAAACGATCTTTCGTCGTCTCTGAGTCGTCGTGTTGGTAAAACACTGACCCTGACTTGATCTCATGGGACGTAAAGAAAGTCGTATTTATTCTCTCAGGCAAAATCATAGACTCGTCAATTACATTAATTGAGCCATGCTTTGGCGAGGAAGTAACATTGTAAACGATATTCTTTATGTCTCGAACTTCAATGTTCAAATATTTCTCGGTAATCTTCTCTCTCGATCCTTCTTGTACGTCCAGTCGCTCCACTACAATATTCGCGTCAACGGGAGGTGGCGTATGGCGTATACTGAAAGTATGAACGCCGCTGGAACGGCCGTTGCTCGTGACCTGAAACTGAAAGGAATCCCGAAGAGGAGAGTAACTCTTGCGGTGAAGCTTGTACTTGATTCTGCCCTTCGCGATGTCTTCCTGGCTGAAGATAGCACCCTTTTCCAGTTGCCTGTGTTGTGTCAGGTCTCCAGAGCTTAAGAAAAGGGAGCCATACAGAGGAAGGGAGATGATCTTGTACATAATGTTTCGACTCGGAGTCGGGTCTGGCCTGGTCTCACTCTGCAAGAAGCCTTCGGAAATGAAACTCTCCTGGATTCTGTCGATGAGCAGCTCTGCGTTCCGGATGACATCAACCGTCACCGACACGAAAGAGATCCTGAAGGTGTACTCGGTCGGGAACTTGCGTTCACCAGCGGATATCCTGAACCTGAATTCATCTTCTTTGGGCTCTCGAGAGGAATGTTTGTAGCGGACCTTCTCTTTCTCCAGCTGCCGACTGCTGAACTGGTTCACATTCTGCCATCGGTTGTTGCTTCGCAGTCTCTGAACGGCTCCGAAGCGAGGCAAACCCGTGATGTCGAAGTGGATCTCCAGGTCCTGTTCCGGGGCATTGGTGGTGTAGGATAGGTTCATGGGCGTGATCAAAGACCAGCTGCCGTGGGTGATGCTAAGGCCCGTGTTGTTGACCAGGTACACTTGCAGGTCAAAAGCGGCCACCCTCAGGATGGTCGGCTCTCCAGTCTCGATGCCATCGGAGACCTTGAGGGCGATCTTGGTGTTGGGGTCTCCTCGATGCACGTAGGAGATGACGCCCTGGTTCAGTTCTTCCAGCGTGAAGGAATGGATAGGCGTACCAGGTGATTGAGCGTTTTGGATGTATCCGTTCTCATGTTCCTTTAGGTTAAGTACGGATATTCTGAAAGAGAAAATCACATGAATGCAATACAACAAGAGAAACCTTTCACTCTGATTATAATCTTTTTAAAAATCTAATGGTCACACTTGCTAATGAAGCTTTCAGTTCTCTCATTTCACAGAGGTGCAATGGTTTGTTATGAATAAAGCAACAATGCCTGCTGATAATGGGACTGTTTACTATGAGATATTACGCTATTAAGGTGAAATTAATGGCATTTCTGATAAGAATGATTTCTGACAAACCCTGTCAAGTTGCTTTATACATCAGAACGCGATTTAACGACCCAACCTTCACCTGAGTGCTTGGTTACGGCCAAACTCTCTCGTCTTTAATTACATGTGAAACGGAATGTTTCCTCTGAGCTCATGTAGATAATTTAGGCTTATCTGTGAAAGGCTTTAGTGATTTCTGTTTGTGTTTTATGGGAAGAAAGTTTTTCACTCATGTTGCCCAGTCTCTTAACCTTGTATATATGTACTATGTCTTTACTCCTATGTATGTATACACACACACACAAACACACACACTCATACACACACACACACACACACACACAAACACACACACACACTCATACACACACACACACACACACACACACACTCATACACACACACCCTAGCCTATGCCAGGTTCCTATTCTATCGACCATTCCAGAGGAGAGGATGAACAACTGGGTGACCTGTGGACCAGCAGCCGAAACCAAGAGTCGACCTAATATCCATGCATGCGTGACGGTCAGTAACGCTAACCGCTACACCACGTACGTGTGTGTGTGTGTGTGTGTGTGTGTGTGTGTGTGTGTGTGTGTAATCACCTATTTATATATTACGGAGAGAGAGAGTTTTGCACTTACACTCGTGGGTACCTGTCTCTTGTACTTTCTATAACATGTCTACGTGTAATTACCTGTTTGTATTGTATGGGTGTGGGAGCTTTATACTAGTGGGGCCCCACACAAGGTGTGTGTGTGTGTGTGTGTGTGTGTGTGTAACACAGTCTTACTGCAGACCTGATCCCTGGGGTTGGGGCTCTGCCCTTGCAAACATGGCTGGCTGTTGGTAATCTACTCTCTCTCCCCTTCCGATGGAACAGTTGCTCCCTGAACCGACCCATCTGGGACATGAGACTTTGTTTCATGCAGAGATACGGGATGGACCTACATTGCCTCTCTCAGTCCTTTCCTTTGCTCGGCAGGTACTGGCACCAAACACCAGAAGTGTCGAATACGTCAAGGAATCATCAAGTTGATAAATTCATCAGCTCATCAGGCGAAGGGAAATCCACCTCATTTCGCAAACTTCATATGATTCCTTCTATCCTCATGACTCTTAAATTCCTGCAGGAGTGTTATCTCCTGCAGGGATCTCATGAGTATAAATGTGAACATCGTTCAGGATTTGAGATCAGATAACGTCATAACTGCAAGTTCCGTTCCTCGTTCATTTGAGGGTGAGGGAAGGGAGACTCCACTGGCACACAGGATGTGTCTGTCCACTTCATAGCATTACGCAGTGGATACGAAATCTCTCATGCCCATCTCTCTACTCCAAACTCTCTCAAAATGCTTCAGTTCCCAAAGAGAGAGAAATGAGGGGGAGGGACGTATTGGTGTTCTGCAATATATATATATATATATATATATATATATATACATTTTTTTTTTTTCATACATAGTCGCCT
>JAYMFT010014879.1:0-16699 GCA_038088735.1 Panulirus argus | reverse complement strand
GAGCCAGAGGTAGGAAAGGTTTTCCATGCCCGATACGCCTGATCCCTTGCCTGAATGGCCTCAGAACAGGAACGGTTTATGCCAGTTGTGACACCATTTGGGGATATCAGTCGTGGCAACAGTTACGGTATCAATTGTAATACCAGTTGTGGCATCAGTCCTGGCAGCAGTTGTGATATCAGTAGTGGCACCAGTTACGGTATCAGTCGTGGTACCAATTGTGGCATCAGTCGTGGCACCAGCTGTGGTATCAATTGTGGCAGCAGTTGTGGTATCAGTCGTGAGACCATTTGTGGTATCATTTGTAGTACCAGTTATGGTATAAGTCGTGACATCAGTTGAGGCATCTGTCGTGCTACCAGTTTTGGTATCAGGCGTGGCACCAGTTGTGGTATCAGTCGTCTCATCAGTAGTGGCACCGGTTATGACATTAGTCGTTGCACAAGTTATGGTATATGTCGTGACACCATTTGTGGTATCAGTCGTGGCATAAGTTATGGTATTAGTAGCGGCATACGTTGAGGTATAAGTCATGGCACGAATTGTGGTATCAGTCGAGAGAGGAGTTGTGGTATCATATGTGGTGCCAATTGTGGTATCAGTTGAGGCACCAGTTGCGGTATCAGTCGTAGTAACAGTTGTGGCATCAGTCGTTGCACTAGTTGTGGTATCAGTCGCGGCATCAGTTGTGTTATCAATCGTGGCACCAGTTATGACATCAGTCGTGGTGCCAGTTGTGGTATCAGTTGTGACGCCATTTGTGGGACCGGTCGTGGCACCATTTGTGGTATCAGTTACAGAATCTGTCGTGGCAACAGTTAAGGTATCAGTTGTGGTACCAGTTGTGGTATCAGTTGTGGCACCAGCTGTGATATCAGTCGTGGTAGCAGTTGTGGTATCAGCCGTGGCGGCAGTTGTGGTATCAGTCGTGGCACCAGCTATGGTATCAGTCGTTGCACAAGTTGTGATAACAGTCGTGGCACTAGTTGTGGTATCATTCGTCGTACCAGTTCTGGTATCAGTCGTGACATCAGTTGAGGTATCAGTCGTGGCACCAGTTTTGGTTCCAGGCGTGGCACCAGGTGTTGTATCAGTCGTGGCATCAGTTGTGATATCAGTCGTGGCACACATTTGGTATCTTTCGTGGCACCAGTTATGGTATAGGTCGTGCTATCAGTTGTGGTGTAAGTCATGGCTCCAGTTATGGTATCAGTCGTTGCACCAGTTGCGGTATCAGTCGTGACATCAGTTGTGGCATCCGTTATGGTATCAGTCGTGGCATCAGTTGTGGTATCAGTCGTGGGACCAGTTATCGTATCAGTCATGACACCAGTTGTCGTATCAGTAGTGGCACCAGTTGTGGTATCAGTCGTGGCACCAGTCTGGTATCAGTCGGGGCATCAAGTATGGTTTCAGTCGTGGCACCACTTGTGGTATCATCCGTGGTACCAGTTGTGGTAGCAGTCGTGGCACCAGTTGTGGTATCAGTCGTGGCATAAGTTATGGTATCAATCGTGGCACCAGTTGTGGTATTAGTCGTGGCACCAGTTGTTGACTCCTTCGTGTCATCAGTCGTGGCACCAGTTATGGTATCAGTTGAGGCATAAGTTGAATTATAAGTCGTGGCAACAATTATGGTATCAGTCGTGACACCAGCTGTGGTATCATTCGTGGTACCAGTTGGTTATCAGTCGTGGCACCAGATATGGTTTCAGTCGTGACGCCAGTTGTGGTATCAGTCGTGCCACTAATTACGGTATCAGTCGTGGCATACATTTGGTATCAGTCGTAGCACAAGTTATAGTATCAGTCTTGGTATCAGTTCTTGTGTAAGTCGTGGCTCCAATTAAAGTATTAATCGATGCAACAGCTGTGGTTTCAGTCGTGGCATCATTTGTGGTATCAGTCGCGGCACCAGTTATGGTATCAGTCAAAGTACCAGTAGTGGTATCACTTGTGGCACCAGTTATGGTATCAGTCGTGACACCAGTTGTAGTACTAATAGTGGCATCATTTGTGGTATCAGTCGTGGGATCAGATGGGTATTAGTCGTGGCGCTAGTTGTGGTATCAGTCGTGGCACCAGTTATGGTATCAGTCGTGACGCCAGTTCTGTTATCAGTCGTGGCACCAGTTGTCTTATTATTCGTGGTACAAGTTGTATTATCAATCGTGGTACCAGTTGTGGTAACAGTCGTGGCACAATTTAGGGTATCAGTCGTGGTACCAGTTGTGATATTAGTCGTCTCATCAGATGTGGCACCAGTTATGGTAGAAGTCGAGGCATCAGTTTTGGTATAAATCGTGGCACCAGTTATGGCATGAGTCGTGACTCCAGTTATGGTATTATTCGCGGTACCAGTTGTTGTATCAGTCTTGACACTAGTTAAGGCATCAGTCGCGGCACTAGTTATGGTATCAGTCGTGGCGCTAGTTATGGTACCAGTCGTGACGCCAGTTATGGTACCAGTCGTGGCATCAGTTGTGGTATCAGTCGTGGGACTAGTTGTGGTATTAGTCGTGGCACCAGTTGTGGTATCAGTCGAGGCAGCAGTTATGGTATCACTCGTGACGCCAGTTATGGTATCAGTCGTGGCACCAGTTGTCTTATCATTCCTGGTATCAGTTGTAGCATCAGTCGTGGTACCAGCTGTGGTGTCAGTCGTGGCACAAGTTATGGTATTAGTCGTGGTACCAGTTGTGGTATCAGTCGTCTCATCAGTCGTGGTATCAGTTATGGTATAAGTTGAGGCATTAGTTGTGGTATAAATCGTGGCACCTGTTATGGTATCAACCGTGACTCCAGTTGTGGTATCATTTGTGGTATCAGTTGAGGTATCAGTCGTGGAATTTGTTGTGGTATCAGACGTGGTACCAGTTGTGGTATCAGTCGTGGCACCAGTTATGGCATCAGTCGTGGCACCAGTTGTGGCATCACTCCTGGCAGAGTTTTAGTATCAGTCGTGACACCAGATATCGTATCAGTCGTAGCGCTAGTTATGGTATTAGTTGTGACTCCAGTTATGGTACCACTTGTGGTATTAATTGTGGTATTATTTGTGGCACCAGTTGTGGTATCAGCTGTGGTATAATACGTGGCACCAATTTCTTTTTTTTTTTATGCTGAAGGCTCCAGTCATGGACAAAAATACACATCAAAGCCGGGGCGTAACTGAAGTATAGAGAGAATTATGAAACGGAAAAAGAAAAGACAAGGGAAAGTAAATGCGAATTTTGGAGAAGTGAAAAGCTTATATTTTGAAATGTAACAGATCATAGGTATTGGGAAAGACATGAGAAGGTAGAGAATTCCAAAGCTTCGACGTGTGGTGAAAGAAGCAGGTACCAAAACTTCCCGCCTTGAGTTGCCGATGACCTCACAATAATCATGTGACGCAGCAGCTAGCCAAGTATAGCGAGGTCTAGCTAGTGGTAGGGGAACACAAGCAGCCAGCTCTCGGGAGCAGAAACCAAAGTAATACCTATGGAAGAGGAAAGAGAACAAACATTGCGGCGTTGGACAAGGGCATCAAGTTTGGGAGTTAGCCTGGGATAGTTTATTATTCGGATTGCTTACGCTCAACTATCTAAAGTAAGGATGAAGGGACAACCCCCCAACCCCCCACCCACCCAAATGTGAGAGCAGTACTCCACACAAGGGCGAATCAATCCATTGTGTAAACAGAGCAGCTGTTCATATGAATCAATCCATTGTGTAAACAGAGCAGCTGTTCATATGATAAGCTTCGACCTCTATAAATAACACCGAGTTTCTTAGAGGCAGACTTAGCTATTCCCGTAATGCAGGGTTTCCAAGAAAGAGTGGATGTTACAGTAATATCAAGTATGTTCACTGAGTCAAGAGATGGAATTACAGAACCGTCAAAGGAAAGACGAGAGTTGTGAGGAGTTCTCGATAGAGAGATTGGTAGAAATTGGGTCCTGAAGGCGTTAAACTTTACAAGATTTTGTATACCCCACCGATATATCCTGTCCATGTCTGAGTTTATTGAGGAAGCAGTCAAGACGAGATGCAGATCGAGTGGGAGAAGAGGGAGCAGAATTGAGGGATGTGGATGAATATAGTGTTGAGTCGTCAGCGTATGAGTGCATTGGATTATTTGTGGAGGAGAGGAAATCGTTGAAAAAAGGAGTAAAAGCGTAGGGGACAGAAAAGAACCTTGAGGGACAGCGGTGTTGGTGGAGAAAAGGGGGGAGGCTAATCTATCAACAACTACAGAAATAGATCGGACGGAGGGGAAGCTAGATATCAAGGACCAAAGTGAGAGAGGGGAGCCAAAAGGAAGGGGGGGGGGGGGAAGCTTAGTGACGAGACTCCGAGGCAAACACTTTGTCAGAAGCCTTAGATATGTCAAGGGCAACTACACATGATTCCCCAAAATATTTCAGGGATGATGACCAGAAATTAGTAAGATAGAAAAGAATATCACCAGTAGATCTCGCCTTACGGAAGGCAGACTGGTAGTAAGAGAGAAGACTGATTTTCAAGGTGTTTAAGGATATGGGAAATGAGGAGGAATTCAAAGACTTTGGAAATGTTGGATGTTAAAGCAACAGGATGATAGTTAGAGGGGTCAGAACGGTCACCCCTCTGAGGGATGGGATGTATCGAAGCATGTTTCCAAGGAGAAGGAAAAGTTTTGGTTTTTAAACCGAAACGGAACAGACGCGCAAGCACAGGTGCAAGTTCAGAGGAACACTCTTTCAGTCCACGGAGATTATGGTATCAGTCGTGGCACCAGTTATGGTATTAGTCGTGGCGCCAGTTATGGTATCAATCGTGGAACCAGTTGTAGTATCATTTGTGGTGCCAGTTATCGTATGAGTCGTAGCATTGGCTGTGGTATCTGTCGTCGACCATTTGTGGTATCAGTCCTGGCACCAGTTATGGCATCAGTCGTGGTGCCATTTGTGGTTTCAGCTTTGACACCATTTGTGGTATCGGTCGTGGCGTCAGTTAGAGCATCAGTCTTGACACCTGTTATGGGATTAGTTATGGCAGCAGTTATGGTATCAGTCGTGCCAGAAATTGTGGTATCAGTCGTGGCAGCAGTGGTGGCATCAGCCGTCGCTGCAGTTGTGGTATCAGTCGTGTCATCAGTCATGGCACCAGTTATGGTATCAATCGTGACACCATTTGTGGTATAATTCGTGGTACAAGTTATGGTATCAGTGTTGACATCAGTTGAGGTATCTGTCGTGGCACCAGTTATGGTATTAAGCGTGGCACCAGTTGTGGTGTCAGTCTTGACACCAGTTGTGGTATCAGTCGTGTCACCAGTTGTGGTATCAGTCGTGTCATCAGTCGTGGCACTAGATATGGTATCAGTAGTGGCATAAGTTTTGGTATCAGTCGTGGCACCAGCTATGGTATCAGTCGTGTCACCAGGTATAGTATCATTTGTGGTACCAGTTGTGGTATCAGTTGTGGTACCACTTGTGGTATCAGTCGTAGTAACAGTTGTGGTACCAGTCGCGGCACCAGTTGTGGTATCAGTCCTGGTACCGGCTGAAGTATCAGTCGCAGCACCAGTTATGGTATCAGCTGTGGCACCAGTTATGATATCAGTCGTGGTGTCAGTTATGGCATCAGTTGTGACACCATTTGTGGTATCGATCGTAGCACCAGTTGTGGCACCAGTTATAGTATCAGTCGTGGCACCAGTTACGGTATCAGTTGTGGTACCAGTTGTGGTTTCAGTCGTGGCACCAGTTGTGGTATCAGTCCTGGCACCAATTATGACATCAGTCTTGGTGTCAGTTATGGAATCAGTTGTGATATCATTTGTAGCGTTGGTCGTTGGACGTTGGACCAGTCGTGGCACCAGTTATTGTATGAGTCGTGACACCAGTTACGGTATTAGTCGTTGTATCAGTTGTGATATCAGTCGTGGCACCAATTGTGGTATCAGTCGTGGTAACAGTTGTGGTATCAGCTGTGGCAGCAGTTGTGGTATCAGTAGTAGCACCAGTTATGGTATCAGTCGTGGCACCAGTTATGGTATCAGTCGTGGCACAAATTATGGTGTCAGTCGTGTCATCAGTCGTGGCATCAGTTATGGTATCAGTTGTGACATACGTTGAGGTATAAGTCGTGGCACCAGGTATGGAATCAGTCGTGACACAAGTTGTGGTATCATTCTTAAAATCAGTTATGGTATCAGTCGTGACGTCAGTCTAGGTATCTGACGTAGCACCAGTTATGGTATCAGGCGTGGCACCAGTTATGGTATCAGTCGTGGTACCAGTGGTGGTGTCAGTCGTGGCACCAGTTGCGATATCAGTCGTGGCACAAGTTGAGGTATCAGTCGTGGCAGCAATTGTATTATCAGTCGTGGCACCAGTTATGGTATCAGTCGTGGAACTAGTCGTGGCACCAGTTGTGATATCTGTCGTGGTACCAGCTGTGATATCAGATCTAGCACCAGTTCTGGCAACAGTCGTGGCACCAGTTGTGGTATCATTCTTGATGTAAGTTATGGTATCAGTCGTGGCACCAGTTATGGTATCAGGCGTGACACCAGTTCTGATATAAGTCGTGGCATCGCTTGTGCTTATCAGTCGTGGCACACTTTTGGTATCAATCGTGGCACCAATTATGGTATCAGTTGTGGTTAAGTCGTGGAACCAGTTGTGGTATCAGTCGTGGTAACAGTTGTGGTATCAGCCGTGGCGGCAATTGTGGTATCAGTAGAGGCACCAATTATGGTATCAGTCGTGGCACCAATTATGGTACCAGTCGTGGCACCAGTAATGGTGTCAGTCGTGTCATCAGTCGTGGCTCCAGTTATGGTATTAGTCGTGACATACGTTGAGGTATAAGTCGTGGCACCAGTTATGGAATCAGTCGTGACACCATTTGTGGTATCATTCGTGGTATCAGTTATGGTATCAGTCGTGACATCATTTGTGGTATCATTCGTGGCATCAGTTATGGTATCAGTCGTGACATCAGTCTAGGTATTTGACGTAGCACCAGTATGGTATCAGTCGTGGCACCAGTTCTGGTATGAGTCGTGGCACCGGTTGTCGTATTAGTCTTGGCACTAGTTGTGGTATCAGTCATCAGTCGTGGCACCAGTTATGATGTGAGTTATGTCAACAATTATGCTATCATCTGTGGTACCAGTTGTGGTATCAGTCTTGGCACCAGTTATGACATCAGTCGTGGTGCCAGTTGTGGTATCATTTGTGACACCATTTGTTGTATCGGTCGTTGCACCAGTTATAGCATCACTCGTGGCACCAGTTGTGGTAAGAGTCGTGGCACCAGTCGTGGTATCATTTGTAGTACCAGTTATGGTATCAGTCGTGACATCAATTGAGGCATATGTCGTGGCACCAGTTATGGTATCGGGCGTGACACCAGTTGTGGTATCAGTCATGTCATCAGTCGGGGCACCAGTTATGACATCAGTATTGGTGCCAGTTGTGGTATGAGTTGTGACACCATTTGTGGTACCGGTCTTGGCACCAGCTGTGGCACCAGTAATAGTATCAGTTGTAGCATCAGTCATGGTTTCAGTCGTGGCACCAGTTGCAGTATTAGTCGTTTCATCATTCGTGGCACCAGTTATGGTATTAGCAGTGGCATAAGTTTAGGTATAAGTCGTGGCACCAGTTATGGTATTAGTCCTGACACCAGCTGTGGTGTTAAACGTGGTACCAGTTGTGGTATCAGTTGTGGCATCAGTTGTGTTATCAATCGTGGCACCAGTTATGGTATCAGTCGTGCCGCCAGTTGTGGTATCATTCGTGGCACCAGTTATGATATCATTCTTGGTACCGAGTGTGTTATCAATCGTGGCACCATTTATGACATCAGTCGTGGTGCCAGTTTTTGGATCGCTCGTGGCACCAATTATGGTAACAGTCGTGGCACCAGTTGTAGTATCAGTCGTGGCACCAGTTATAGCATCAGTCGTGGCAACAGCTACGGTATCAGTCTTGGCACCAGTTGAAGTATCAGTCGTGGCACCAGTTATGGTATCAGTAGTGATATAAGTTAAGGAATAATTCGTGGCACTAGTTTTCGTATCAGTCGTGACACCAGCTGTGGTATAATACGTGGAACCAATTGTGGTATCAGCTGTGGCACCAATTGCGGTATCAGTCGTAGTAACAGTTGTGGTATCAGTCGTGGCACCGGTTGTGTTATCAGTCTCGGCACCAGTCTTGTTATCAATCGTGGTACCACTTGTGTTATCAATCGTGGCACCTGTTATGGTATCAGTCGTGACACCAGATGTGGTATCATTCGTGGTATCAGTTGTGGTATCAGTCGTGGCACTAGATATGGTCTCAGTCGTGACACGATTTGTGGTATCATTTGTGGCACCAGTTGTGTTATCAATCTTGGCATCAGTTATGACATCAGTCTTGGTGTCAGTTGTGGTGTCAGTTGAGACACCATTTGTGGTATCGTTCATGGGACCAGTTACTGCAACAGTCATGATACCAGTTTTGGTATCAGTCGTTGCACCAGTTGTGGTATCATTCGTGGCAGCAGTTGTGATATCAGTCGTGGAACCAGTTGTGTTATCAGTCGTCGGAGCAGTTGTATTATCATTCGTAGCATCAGTTATGGTATCAGTCGTGGCACCAGCTGTGGTATTTGTCGTGGTACCAGTTGTGATATCAGTCCTGGCACCAGTTTTGGTATCAGTCGTGGCACCAGTTGTGGTATCATTCGTGGTACCAGTTATAGTATCAGTCGTGACATCAGTAGAGGTATCAGTTGTGGCACCAGTTATGGACTCAAGCGTGGCACCAGTTATGGTATCAGGCGTGGCACCATTTGCGGTTTAAATCGTGGCATCGGTTTTGCTATCAATCGCAGCACACTTTTGGTATCATTCGTGGCACCAGTTATGGTAGTAGTCGTTGCATCATTTGTGATATCAGTCATGGCATCAGTTGTGGTATCATTTGCGGCACCAGTTATGGTATTAGTCATGGCACCACTTGTGGTATCATTTGTGACACCAGTTATGGCATCAGTCGTGAAAACAGTTGTGGTATCAATCGTGGCACTAGTTTTGGTGCCGGTTGTGGCACCAGTTGTGGTATCAACCGTGGCACCTGTTATTGTATCAGTCGTGGTATCAGTTGTGGTGTAAGTTGTGGCTCCAGTTATGGTTTCAGTCGTTGCACCAATTGCTGTATCAGTCGTGACATCAGTTGTGGCACCAGTTATCATATCAGTAGTGACACCAGTTGCGGTATCAGTCGTGGCGCCTGTTGTGGTATCAGTCGTGGCACCAGTTATGGTATCAGTCTTGATACTAATTAGGGTATCAGTCGTGGCAGCAGTTGTGGTATCATTCGTGGTACAACTTGTGATAGCAGTCTTGGCGCCAGTTGTGGCATCAGTCGTGGCACAAGTTATAGTATTAGTCGTGGCACCAGTTGTGGTATCAGTTGTGGCACCAGTTATGGTATCAATCGTGACATCAGTTGTGGTATAAGTAGTAGCACCAGTTGTGGTATCGGTCGTGGCACCAATTGTGGCATCAGTCGTGGCACCAGTTATGGTATCAGCCGTGATACCAGTTGCGGTATCATTCGTGATACCATTTATGTTATCAATCGTGGCACCAGTTATGACATCAGTCGTGGTGCCAGTTGTGGTATCAATTGTGGCACAATTTGTGGTATCGGTCGTGGCACCAGTTGTGGCACCAGCTATAGTATCAATCGTGGCAACAGTTGCGGTATCAGCCGTGGCAACAGCTGTGGTATCATTCGTGTCATCATTCGTGGCACCAGTTATGTTTAGGTATAAGTCGTGGCACTAGTTATGGAATCAGTCGTGACACCAGTTGTGGTATCATACCTGGTGCCAGTTATGGTATCAATTGTGGCTCCTGTTGTGGTATTAGTCGTAGTAATGGTTGTGGTATCAGTCGTGGTACCAGTTGTGATATCAGTTGTGGCACCGGCTGTGGTATCAGTTGCGGCACCAGTTGTGTTATCAGTCGTAGTACCACATGTGTTATCAATCGTGGCACCTGTTATGGTATCAGTCGTGACACCAGTAGTGGTATCATTCGAAGTACCAGTTGTGGTATCAGTAGTGGCACCAGTTACGGTATCAGTCGTGACTCTAGTTGTGGTATAATTCGTGGTACCAGTTGTGTTATCAATCGTGGCACCAGTTATATCAAACGTGGTGCCAGTTGTGGTATCAGTTGTGACACCATTTGTGGTATTGGTTGTGGCACCAGTTATGGAATCAGTCGAGGTACCAGTTGCGGTATCAGTTGTGACACCAGTTGCGGTATCAGTCGTGGCACCAGTTGAGGTATCAGTCGTGGCAGCAGTTGTAATATCAGTTGTGGCACCAGTTATGGTATCAGTCGTGCAACTAGTCGTGGCACCAGTTGTGGTATCTGTCGTAGTACTAGTTGTGATATCAGACCTGGCATCAGTTCTGGTAACAGTCATGGCACCAGTTGTGGTATCATTCGTGGTATAAGTTATGGTATCAGTCGTGACATCAGTTGATATATCAGTCGTGGCACCAGTTATGGTATCAGGCGTGACACCAGTTCTGGTATAAGTCGTGGCATCGGTTGTGCTTATCAGTCGTGGCACACTTTTGGTATCAATCGTGGCACCGATTATGGTATTAGTCGTAGTATCAGTTGTGGTTAAGTCGTGGCTCCAGTTATGATATCAGTCATTGCACTAGTTGCGGTATCAGCCATGGCATCAGTTTTGGTATCAATTGAGGTACCAGTTATGGTATCAGTAGTGACACTTGTAGTATCAGTTGTGGCACCAGTTATGTTATCAGTCGTGACACCAGTTGTGGTGTCAGTCGTGGCATCAGTTGTGGTATCGGTCGTGGCACTAGTTGTGGTATCAGCCATGGAACCAGTTATGGTATCAGTCATTGCACTAGTGCGGTATCAGTCATGGCATCAGTTTTGGTATCAATTAAGGCACCAGTTATGGTATCAGTCGTGGCAGCAGTTGCGGTATCAGTTGTGGCACGAGTTATGGAATCAGTCGTGACACAGTTGTGGTATCAGTCGTGGCACCAGTTGTGGTATCAGTCGTGGCACCATTTATGATATCAGTCGTGGCACCAGTTGTGGTATCATTCGTGGTACCAGTTGTAGTAGCAGTCGTGGCACCAGTTGTGGTATCAGTCGTGGCACAGTTCTGGTATCAGTCGTGCCACCAGTTATGATATTAGTCGTGGTATCAGTTGTGGTGTAAGTCGTGGCTCCAGTTATGGTATCAGTCGTTGCAGCAACAGTTGCTATATTAGTCATGGATTTAGTTGTGGTATCAGAAGTGCCATCAGTCGTGGCACCAGTTATGGCATCAGTTGCGGTACCAGTTATGGTATCAGTAGTGACAACAGTTTCGGTATTAGTCGTGGCACCAGTTATGGTATCAGTCGTGGTATCAGTTGTGGTGTAAATCGAGGATCCAGTTATGGTATCAGTCGTTGCACCAGTTGCGGTATCAGTCATAACATCAGTTGTGGCATCAGTTCCGGTACCAGTTATTGTATCAGTAGTGGCATAAGTTTAGGTATAAGTCGTGGCACTAGTTATGGTATCAGTCGTGACACCAGTTGTGGTACCATACGTGGCACCAGGTATGGTATCAGTCGTGGCACCAGTTATCGTATTCGTCGTGACACTAGTTATGGTATCAGTCGTGGCATCAGTTGTGGTATCAGTCAGGGCACCAGTTATGGTATCAGTCGGGGCACCAATTATGGTATCCGTCTTGGCAACAGCTGTGGTATCATTCGTTGTACCAGTTGTGGTAGCAGTCGTGGCACCAGCTGTGGTATCAGTCGTAGCACAAGTTATGGTATCAGTCTTGGCACCAGTTGTGGTATCAGTCGTGTCATCAGTCGTGGCACCAATTATGGTATCAGTTGAGGCATAAGTTGAGGTACAAGTCGTGGCACCGGTTATGGTATCAGTTGTGACACCAGCTGTGGTATCATTCGTGTTACCAGTTGGTTATCAGTCGTGGCACCAGTTATGGTATCAGTCGTGACACCAGTTGTGGTATCAGTCATGGCACCAATTTTGGTATCAGTCCTGGCAGACATTTGGTATCAGTCGTGGCACAAATTATGGTATCAGTCTTGGTATCAGCTGTGGTGTAAGTCGCGGCACCAGTTGTAGTACCAGTCGTGGCATCAGGTGTGGTATCAGTCGCGGGACCAGTTGTGGTATTAGTTGTGGCACCAGTTGTGTTATCAGTCGGGGCACCAGTTATGTTATCAGTCATGACGCCAGTTTTGGTATTAGTCGTGGCACCAGTTGTTTGATTATTAGTGGTACTATTTGTATTATCAGTCGTGTTACCAGCTGTGGTAACATTCGTGGCACAAGTTATGGTATCAGTTGTGGCAGCAGCTGTGGTATCAGTCATCTCATGAGTCTCGGCACTAGTTATGGTATCAGTCGTGACACTGGTTGTGGTACCAGTCGTGGCATCTGTTGTGTTATCAGTCGTGTGACCAGTTTTCATATCAGTCGTGCCACTAGTTGTGGTATCAGTCGTGGCACAAGTTATGACATTAGTCGTGGCACCAGTTATGGTATAAGTCGAGGCATCAGTTGTGGTATAAGTCATGGCACCAGTTGTGGCATTACTTCTGGAAGAGTTTTGGTATCACTCGTGACACCAGTAATGGTATCAGTCATGGTATCAGTTGAGGTGTAAGTCGTCACACCAGTTATTGTATCATTCGTGGCACAAGTAGTGGTATCAGCTGTGGTATCAGTCGTGGCACCAATTTCTTTTATTATGTTGAAGGCTCCAGTCACGAACAAAAGTCCACATCAAGGCCGGGTCGTAATTGAAGTATATAGAGAATCATCAAACGGAAAATGAAAGACAAGGGAAGTTATTAACGAATTTTGGAGGAAGTGGAAGACCTATATTTTGAAATGTGCCAGGTCATACGTACTGGGAAAGACATGAGAAGGTAGAGTTCCAAAGCTTCGACGTGTAGGGAAAGAAGTATATATCAAAGCGGACCATCTTGAGTTGTCGATGACCACAAAATAATCATGTGACGCAGAAGCTTGCCGAGGATTGCGTGGTCTATCTAGTGGCGGGGGCATACCAGCAGCCAGTTCTCGGGAGCAAAAACCAAAGTAATACCTATAGAAGAGGGAAAGTGAACCAATATTGCGGCGTTGGGCAAGGCTTCAAGTTTGGGAGTTAGCCTGGTACAGTTTATAAGTCGGATCGCTTACGCTCAACTATCTCTAATAAGAATGCAGAGCCAAAACCACCCCAAATGTGATAGCAGTACTCCATACAAGGACGAACAATCCATTGTATAACCGGAGCCACTGTTCAGAAGATAAGTTTCGATATCTAAACAGAACACCGAGTTTCTTAGAGGGAGACTTAGCTATTCCCATAATGTGGGGTTTCCAAAAAAGAGTGAATGTTACAGTAATATCAAGAATGTTCTTTGAGTCAAGAGGTGGAATTACAGAACCGTCAAAGGAGAGACAAGAGTTGTGAGGAGTTTTCAACAGAGATTGGTAGAAATTGGGTCTTGGAGGCATTAAACTTAAGATTTTGTATACCCTACTGAGATATCCTGTCCAAGTTGGAGTTTATTGAGAAAGCAGTCAAGGCGAGATGCAGATCGAGTGGGAGAAGAGGGAGCAAAATTGAAGGATGTGGATGAATGTAGTGTTGAGTCGTCAGCGTATGAATGCATTGGATTATTTGTGGAAGAGAGGAAATCGTTGAAAAAAAGGAGAAAAAAATGTAGGGGACAGAACAGAACCTTGAGGGACACCGCTGTTGATGGAAAAAAGGGGGGAGGCTGATCTGTCAACAACCACAGAGATAGATCGGACGGAGGGAAGGCTAGATATGAAGGGGCAAAGTGGGGGAGGGAAGCCGAAAGGGAGGAGCTTAGAGATGAGACCCCGATTCCATACCCTGTCAAAAGCCTTAGATATGTCAAGGGCAACTAAACATGACTCCTAAAAATCTTTCAGGGATGATGACCAGACATTAGTAAGATAGGAAAGAATATCACCAGTGGATCTCGCCTTACGAAGGCATACTGGTGGTAAGAGAGAAGACTGTGATTTTCTAGATGTTTAAAGATATGGGAGTTGAGGAGAGATTCAAAGACTTTGGAAATGGTAGATGCCAAAGCAACAGGACAATAGTTAGAGGGGTCAGAACGGTCACCCTTCTTAGGGATGGGATATATCAATGCATGCTTCCAAAGAGGAGAAGTAATGTTTTCTAAACAGAAACGGAACAGACGAGCAAGCACAGGTGCAAGTTCAGAGGATCACTCTTTCAGTACACGGGGATTATGCTATCAGTCGTAGTACCAGTTGTGGTATCAGTCTTCGCACCTGTTATGATATCAGTCGTGGGACCAGTTATGGTAACAGTAGTAGCAAGTGTTGTATCATTTGTGGTACGTTATGGTATCAGTCGTAGCACAAGTTATGGGTCAGCCGTGGCACCAATTGTGGTGTCATTCGTGGTACCAGTTACGGAATTTGTCGTGGCACCAGTTGTGGTATTAGTCTTGGCACTAGTTATGGTATCAGCCGTGGCATCAGTTGCAATGTCATTCGTGGTACCAGTCATGGTATCAGTCGTGGCACCAGTTGTGGTATCACTCGTGGCACCAGTTATGGTATCAGTCGTGGCATCAGTTGTGGTGTCATTCCTGGTACCAGTTAGTTATGGTATCAGTCGTGGCACCAGTTATGGTATAAGTTAAGCACCAGTTGTGGCATCGGTTGTGTTAACATTTGCGGCACTAGTTGTGGTACCAGTTGCGGTATCAGTTGTGACAAGATTTGTTGTAGCAATTGTGTTATCAATTGCGGCATCAGTCGTGGCACCCTTTGCGGTATCAGTTGTGGTAACGGTTGTGGCACCAGTTGTTCACCAGTTATATCAGCTGCGTTATCAGTTGTTGCACCAGTTATGATATCGGTTGAGGTAGAGGACCAGGAACTGCAGCTGTAGAGAACTATGAACTGCAGGTGTTAAAGATCAGGACTGTAGGGTGTAAAGGGCCAGGAACTGCAGGTGTAGAGGGCCAGGAACTGCAGGTGTAGAGGACTAGGAACTGCAGGGTGTAAAGGGCCAGGAACTGCAGGTGTAGAGGGCCAGGAACTGCAGGTGTAGAGGACCAGGAACAACAGGGTGTAGAGGCCCAGAAACTGCATGGTGTAGAGGACCAGGAACTGCAGGTGCACAGGGCCAGGAACTGCAAGTGTAGAGGACAAGGAACTGCAGGTGTAGAGGACCAGGAACTGCAGGGTGTACAGGACAAGGAACTGTAGGTGTAAAGGGCCAGGAACTACAGGGTGTAGAGGCCCAGGAACTGTAGGGTGTAGAGGTCCAGGAACTGCAGCTGCACAGGGCCAGGAAACATGCTTTGATATAGCCAGTCCCTGAGAATGGCGACCGTTCTGACCCCTCTAACTATCGTCCTGTTGCTTTGACATCTACCATTTCCATAGTCTTTGAATCCCTTCTCAACTCCCATATCCTTAAACACCTCGAAAATGAGTTTTCTATGGCTTCCGTAAGGCCAGATCCACTGGTGCCATTCTTTCCTATCTCACTTATGTCTGGTCATCATCCTTGAAAGATTTTGGGAAGTCATATGCAGTTGCTTTTGACATATCTAAGGCTTTTGACAGAGTGTGGCACTGGGGTCTCATCTCCAAGCTCCCCTCTTTTGGCTTCCCTCCCTCACTTTGCTCCTTGATATCTAGCTTCCTCTCCGGCCGATCTGTTTCTGTGGTTGTTGATGGATCAGCCTCCTCCCTTTTCTCCATTAACAGCGGTGTCCCTCAAGGGTCTGTACTGTCCCCAACAATTTTTTTTTTCCATTTCTTCTACGAGTTTCTCTCTTCCACAAGAAATCCAATGCACTCATACGCTGATGACTTAACACTGAGTTCATATATATACTTCAGTTCTGCTCCCTCTTCTCTCAATCGATCTGCATTTCTCCTTGACACAGCTTCCTCATTATACTCAGACTTGGACAGGATATCTCAGTGGGGTACACAATATCTAGTTGAGTTTAATGCCTCCAAGACCCAGTTTCTACCTACCTCTCTACCGAAAACTCTTCACAACTCTCGTATCTCCTTTGACGGTTCTGTTATTCCACCTCTTAACTCAATTAACATACTTGGTATTACTGTAACATCCAATCTTTCTTGGAACCCCGCATTATGGGAATAGCTAAGTCTGCCTCTACGAAACAGTGTGTCCTTTTTAGATGTCGTTGCTTTTTCTCTTCTGAACAGCAGCTCCGTTTATACAAGGGCTTAATTCGTCCTTGTGCGTGGCACTGCTCCCATATTTGGGGTGGCTCTAACTCTGTTTCTTTACTTCACAGAGTTGAGTAGAAAGCGATTCGACTTATAAACTGTCCCAGGCTAACTTCCAAAATTGAACCCTTGCCCTAGGCCGCAATGTTGGTTCACTTTCCCTTTTCTATAGGTATTACTTTGGCTTTTACTCCGGAGAGCTGGTTGCTTGTGTACCGCTACCACTAGTTAGACCACGGAATACTCGGCAAGCTGCTGCGTCATATGATAATTTTTTTTTTTTATGTTGAAGGCTCCAGTCACGGACAAAAGTCCACATCAAAGCCGGGCCCTAATTGAAATATAGAG
>JAYMFT010014868.1:0-16699 GCA_038088735.1 Panulirus argus | reverse complement strand
CGATAAAATGGGTACCTGGCTCAGGCTAGGGTATATATATATATATATATATATATATATATATATATATATATAGCATTAATGGGATGGCCTTGAGTAGGGCCTTAGCTGCCCGTGCCGTCTCAGCTAACATAGAAAAAAAAAAAATCTTTCCATGGTGCTCTCACGGGCTGTTCCCATGATAGTCTTCATACCTTTCCTTAGTGCTCTCACAGGCTGTTCCCGTAATGGTCTCCAAACCTCTCATTACTGCCCTTATGGGCTGTTCTTCTTAATGGTCTCCAAATCTTTCCATGATGCTCTCATGGGCTGTTTCCGTGATAGTCTCCAAACCTTTCCTTAGTGCCCTCACTGGCTGCTCCCGTGATAGTATCCAAACCTCTTATTAGTGCCCTCACCGGCTGTTCCCATGATGGTCTCCAAACCTTTCCTTAGTGCCCTCAGGCTGCTCCCATGATGCCCTCACGGGCTGTTCCTGTGATGGCCTCCAAACCTTAAAATGATGCCCTCACGGGCTGTTCCCGTGATGGCCTCCAAACCTTAAAATGATGCCCTCACGGGCTGTTCTCGTGATGGTCTCCAAACCCATCCTTACTGCCCTCACGGGCTGTTCCCTTGATGGTCTCCAAACCTTCCCATGATGCCCTCACCGGCTGTTCCCGTGATGGTCTCCAAACCTTTCCTTAGTGCCCTCACGGGCTGCTCCTGTGATGGTCTCCAAACCTCTCATTAGTGCCCTCACCGGCTCTTCCCGTGATGGTCTCCAAACCTTTCCTTAGTGCCCTCACTGGCTGTTCCCATGATGGTCTTCAAACCTTCCCATGATGGCCTTCAAACCTTCCCATGATGGTCTCCAAACCTTTCCTTAGTGCTGTCACGGGCTAATTCCATGATGGTCTCTAAGCCTTTTCTTTGTGCCCTCACAAGCTGTTCCCATGATGGTCTCCAAACCTTCTCATGATGCCCTAACGGGCTGCTCCTGTGATGGTCTCCAAACTTTCCTTTGTGCCCTCATGGGCTGTTCCCATGATGCTCTCCAAACCTTCCCATGATGCCCTCATGGGCTATTTCCATGATGGTCTCCAAACCTTTCCTTAGTGCCCACACAGGCTGTTCCTGTGATGGTCTCCAAACCTTCCCATGATGCCCTCATGGGCTATTTCCTTAATGGTCTCCAAACCTTTCCTTAGTGCCCTCATGGGCTGTTCCCATGATGGTCTCCAAATCTTTCCTTGGTGCTTTCACGGGCTGTTCCCGTGATAGTCTCGAAACCTTTCCTTAGTGCCCTCATGGACTGTTCCCATGATGGTCTCCAAACCTTTCCTTAGTGCCCTTATGGGCTGTTCCCATGATGGTCTTCAAATCTTTCCATGGTGCTCTCACGGGCTGTTCCCATGATGGTCTCCAAACCTTTCCTTAGTGCCGTCATGGGGTATTTCCATGATGGTTTCTAAACCTTTCCTTAGTGCCCTCGCAGGCTGTTCCTGTGATGGTCTCCAAACCTTTTCTTAGTGCCCGCACGGGCTGTTCCCATGATGGTCTCCAAATCTTTTCTTAGTGCCTTCACCGGCTGTTCCCATGATGGTCTCCAAACCTTTCCTTAGTGCCTTCACGGGCTGTGCCCGTGATGGTCTCCAAACCTTTCCTTAGTGCCCTCATGGGCTGTTCCCGTGATGGTCTCCAAACCTTTCCTTAGTGCCCTCACTGGCTGTTCCCGTGATGGTCTCCAAACCTTTCCTTAGTGCCCTCACGGGCTGTTTCTGTGATGGTCTCTAAACCCTTCTTTAGTGCCCTCACGGGCTGTTCCCGTGGT
The DNA here is from genome assembly GCA_038088735.1 of Panulirus argus. Classification (NCBI taxonomy): domain Eukaryota; kingdom Metazoa; phylum Arthropoda; class Malacostraca; order Decapoda; family Palinuridae; genus Panulirus; species Panulirus argus. The sequence goes on along the minus strand of JAYMFT010014868.1, from coordinate 14,886 downwards.
GGTCTCCAAGCCTTTCCTTAGTGCCCTCACGGGCTGTTCCCATGATGGTCTCCAAACTTTTCCTTAGTGCCCTCATGGGCTGTTCCTGTGATGGTCTCCAAACCTTTCCTTAGTGCCCTCACGGGCTGCTCCCGTGATTGGTCTCTAAACCTCTCCTTAGTGCCCTCACGGGCTGTTCCCGTGATGGTCTCTAAACCTTTCCTTAGTGCCGTCAAGGGCTATTTCCTTAATGGTCTCTAAACCTTTCCTTAGTGCCCTCACAGGTTGTTCCTGTGATGGTCTCCAAACCTTTCCTTAGTGCCCTCACGGGCTGTTCCCGTGATGGTCTCCAAACTTTTCCTTAGTGCCTTCATGGGCTGTTCCCATGATGATCTCCAAACCTTTCCTTAGTGCCTTCACGGGCTGTTCCCGTGATGGTCTCCAAACATTTCCTTAGTGCCTTCACGGGCTGTTCCCGTGATGGTCTCTAAACCTTTCCTTAGTGCCCTCACTGGCTGTTCCCGTGATGGTCTCCAAACCTTTCCTTAGTGCCCTCAAGGGCTGTTCCCGTGATGGTCTCCAAACCTTTCCTTATTGCCCTTACTGGCTGTTCCTGTGATGGTCCCCAAACCTCTCCTTAGTGCCCTCACTGGCTGTTCCCGTGATGGTCTCCAAACCTTTCCTTAGTGCCCTCACGGGCTGTTCCTGTTATGGGTCTCCAAACCTTTCCTTAGTGCCCTCACGGGCTGCTCCCGTGATGGTCTCTAAACCTCTCCTTAGTGCCCTCACGGGCTGTTCCCGTGATGGTCTCTAAACCTTTCCTTAGTGCCGTTAAGGGCTACTTCCTTAATGGTCTCTAAACCTTTCCTGAGTGCCCTCACAGGCTGTTTCTGTGATGGTCTCCAAACCTTTCCTTAGTGCCCTCATGGGCTGTTCCCGTGATGGTCTCCAAACCTTTCCTTAGTGCCTTCACGGGCTGTTCCCATGATGATCTCCAAACCTTTCCTTAGTGCCTTCACGGGCTGTTCCCGTGATGGTCTCCAAACCTTTCCTAAGTGCCCTCACGGGCTATTCCCGTGATGGTCTCCAAACCTTTCCTTAGTGCCCTCACGGGCTGTTCCCGTGATGGTCTCCAAACCTTTCCTTAGTGCCCTCACGGGCTGTTCCTGTGATGGTCTCTAAACCTTTCTTTAGTGTCCTCACGGGCTGTTCCTGTGATGGTCTCCAAACCTTTCCTTAGTGCCCTCATTGGCTGTTCCCGTGATGGTCTCCAAACCTTTCCTTAGTGCCCTCACGGGCTGTTCTTCAAATCATTCCTTAGTGCCCTCATGGGTGTTCCTGTGATGGTCTCCAAACCTTTCCTTAGTTCCGTCATGGGCTGTTCCCGTGATGGTCTCCAAACCTTTCCTTAGTGCTCTCACAGGCTGTTCCCATGATGGTCTCCAAACCTTTCCTTAGTGCCCTCATAGGGTGTTCCTGTGATGGTCCCCAAACCTTTCCCTAGTGCCCTCACGGGCTTTCTTAAGGAGTGCTTTTTGGTTCATTATACTTAGATTATTTAAGTTTTAGTAAGTATCTGTTCTTGGTATTTAATGCAGTTAGTAGTAATTATTAATAGTAATTATTAAAATCTAATGGGTTCGTTGCTTTTTTTTTTTTCTAATTCCTTTCATGGAAGGGAAACCTATATGTGAAAACTAGATTTTTGTAATGACTTAATTCATTATCAGAATTTTTTCATTATCTTGATTACTGAATACTAGGAATAAGGCTTTTAATCCTTTGTACATTTTGCCACATTTATATTGTAATATTTTTTCTTCATTTAAAATATCAGCTAGTTTGATTTATTGTAAACATTAATGTTCTTAAAAAATATTATTCACAATACTAAGAAAGCTCACTTTAGTTGTGCGTGTAGGGCTTAAAGCTAATTAGGTTCACAGATTAATTACTTTGTGCTGCAGTTTAGAAATGGAGCTTAAGTTATTTTATCTTGTTTGGGAATTTCTGAATCGTAAAAAAGTATTTGTTCTTTTACATGAATATAAACAATCTTGTAATTATATATTATAAACACAGCAGAAAATTTTTATATCCCAGAAGAAAGGCAGTGCACTGTTGGAGGAGAATTTTGCTAATTAGAAATAAATGAGTATTTGATGATTTTCTGTTTCAATTGTCATAAGTAGCAACATGTAAGTCATAAAGTGTGACTTATTTGACTGAAAGTTCATCATGTTCAAGACTTGTAATCTTAACTACTAAAGTATTGGTCTTAAAAGATTTCTAGTGCACTACTTAGTACCAATTTCCTAGAGGTCAGCTGGTATGTTATTTAAAATATGAGATTTTAAAACAGTCAGTATCAAAGAATGCTCTTGGGTTACATGAATATTACATAGTAATGCAATGTGCTAGAAGACACTAACAATGCTCCCTAATCTTACAGTTTTCAGTTTTATAAATAATTTCAAGAGACTAAGACAAAGGAAAATGTTAACCACCCCCTACCCCAAACACCATGCATGCCTGATCTGAGAAGAGGATGCAGTGAAGAGTGAACTATGTTACCCCCTTAAATACTTTTTTTGCATTAGTGGTCAATCACACTGGTTAACATTCTGTTCCCCCACCAAATCTGTATAAAGGTTCTGTCAGCATTGCTTTAGTGTCAAATTTTGTTTGTGGAATGTTTCCATTACAATGTCTACAGATAATATGTGGGCATAATACCTGCCTGTTGACTTGGTAGTGTGGAATAGACTGCAGTCACCAATGTTGTATATCAAATGCTGTCATCTACAGAGTAAGGGTTAAGAGAAGAGGATCATGTAGGTGGTTCATAAATGGGAGCTGGCGTGATGTGGATTTAGCAGAGCTGACTGATGTTGGTTTGGTTGTCCAAAGAGTATAGCAAGGGGTGCCAGTTTGCTGTGTGTTTTCCAGAGATAAAGTTAGTGACATTGTTTGGAGTGAATTTTTTCCATTATCTGTGTTGATGATGACTGGTTTTGTCTGATGGTTTTGTCTGATCACGCTTCACTTTAAGAGATCTGTAAGGGGAAATTTAGGTTATATTGCATCCTATGTCCTTGTGGTATGTGCTTCTTGTTTGCCTTATTGGTGATGTTGATGAAGTGTGAGATGTATTAGCCATGCAGGGCGCTTGGTGTTGAAATCCTCAGTTGAACATGTGGTGTATGTTGCTCAAGATTTATAAATTAATATGTTGTGTAGTTCTACTTTTAAGTTCATAGACTATTTCAAAAGACTTGTACAAAAGCTATTTTAATAACTTTACAAGCTTAAAATGTATGTAAGAAAGCTACAGACACCAAAATATTTAAAAAATTCAAGCACAAGCTCCTTCACTGAAAAAAGCTATATATGAAAAGTACAATGCATTTCAAATAGGCTGTACAATTAGCACAAACAAATCTTCACAGCTTGGCAAACATAAATTTTAACCAGCTAAAGAACCCCCCTTATGATTGGTTCAAACTTTTATTTGCTTGACTTTGATACCTGCAGTAGTGCTAAGGGATAAGGAACTGGTATTATTCCAAAAAAGGTTATTTTATTGAGTCACTGATGCACCTGTAGGTGATATCAGTTGTCTAATCCAACCATAGTGTGTTATCAGAATAACCTTTACGTATCACTTCATTGCACTTGTTTTGGGTATTTATTGGGAGAAAAATTACTAAGCACTAAATCAGTTTTACTGGCACATATATATTTCAATTCAAAACATTTTATTTTCATCCAATTTTTGTTCTTATATATTATGATTCATAGTTTATAACAATAAAATTTGAAATTGCATTGTCCTAAAGCACTCATCCTATTAATTTACAAAGGGGGACTTAAAAGTGAATTAAATTGGTTCAATCACAATTCCTCTTAAATCTTTTTGTTTATCTATTTACCGCAAAAGGTTCAAACGATTTCTTTCTTTCAAATAAAACTTAAAAGTTACTATCCCCATAATTCTTAACTTCACTGAGGGTCAATAGGATGAGAAACATTAGATTTAAAAGTACACACTATGTAAAAATAAATATGCACGATGAAACCAGTTACCTAGCTCAGTAAAGATATAAGGGCATCAAAGAACTTGCTGCGATCGTCCACGCTCAGTTGGATAACTGTGGAGGAAAATTATGATTACCTAAAGAATCTTAGGAATATGCAAATTAAAAACTGATTTCCTGCTGCTTACCTAAAGAATCTTAGGAATATGCAAATTAAAACTGATTTCCTGTTAAAACTGGTGAATCTTTCCTGCGGGTAACAAGAAGTAAGAATTGTCTTCAACATATTACACAGCACTTACTTTAATTTGAGACTATGCTTTCTCCATTTTGAAAGGACTGCAAGTGCCCAAATAACTTGGTTACTAAGTCTGGCCATAATAATATCCCTTTAATAATGACTTTTGTCTATTTCCTAACTTTGAAAGTCCAATTGGATTTTTATTTCTTTTTTGCTTTACCTGTAACATTAGTCAATGTAACTAAATTGTCAATACTAAGAGTGTTTAATGTTAGAGGCCACTGATTCCAACAGTGATTGCTACATTGTTACATAAGAACATTATGCTCTGCTTGCCATCACATGACAACCTAATGAGCGTAAATGAAATATCCAAGAACATATTTCCCTATCTTCCCTACCATAATATGTTTTGAAAAATGAATATCAGTTAAACCAACACTGTATGTGAACACATTGGTGTAAATATTCACATTAATCACTTTATACTCTAAAGTGATCATTGCAAAGTACTGAACATTTTAGATGGGGATAAGACGATATAGTATTAACATTACCTAAACAATTAAATTTTCAAAATGTCCCAAAAATATATGGTAAAGATACTGCATAAATCCACAGTGATACATAAAGATTATATAAGGAAAAATATTATAAGCAAGACATCTGGTAATAAGCATTGTATGGAGGGGTAAAAAGAAGTGCTAATATGGTTCTGTCATACATAGAGAATGAACAAAGACTGAATAAAAGAATGTACATGTCTGATGTGAAAGGAGCAAAGGGATACTTATGAGATTTTGCTATGACGGCAGGATTAGCACATTACTTCTTTGCTGGGTAATGCTGTTTCTCTCAAGTGCTATTCATCTACACACATATATTGCATGCTGTACAGTGCTACCTTTTTTGGTGGCTACTCCTCTAGTGTAGTTATCTACTTGAGATTTATCCAGTATTGTTTAGTCACATGATGTAAATTTCTAATTTCGCCTGATACTGCAATGAATGAGCATTCCAGCTTTTTCTCTAACCATTTGTATAATTTCAAAGGTATCTTTTAGTTGAATTTCCAGGTATTACACTAGCTCTGATGATTCTGTATCCACCTTATTGAGTTGCTTTTCTGCAAGTGGATGAATATACAATGAAAAAAGTGAAAGCCTCTCAGTTCATTTGATAAGAGCAGAGTGAGAACCTCTCAGTTTGTTCAACATAGAAAAAAAGAGAGCCTCAGTTTGTTTTATATCTATCTATAATGCCCGTTCCCTCTGGGAACTCCCATCAAGGGGTGGCCACAGCAAAAGAGTCTCTACTTATCCCTGTCCTTACATGCTTCCCTCACATACACCATTCCACGTACCATGTATTCTTCCTCTGTAAGGACAGGGACAACAGGAGACACTTTTGCTGTTGACACCTCTTGATGGGAGTTCCAAGAGGGAATGGGCATCAGAAATATAGATAGATATAGATATGAAGCAATCATAAGTTTGTCGTCAAAAATGGACTTTCTTTGTAAGAAGTAGGGGTGGGCATTAAAAGAAAAGATGCAAGAGTAAAATATGTCTCAAAGAAATGATACACTGTTAAAATGAAACAGTGCTACAGTGATCTATGAACCCAGTTAAGACTACTGTGGATATAACAACTATGAGTATTGACAAACAAGATCAAAGAAAGGAGAGGAAACCAAGTATACAGTAGCAAGATATTGTCTACTCAAGATTGGATCTTACAATTATACCCAGCATTTTGAAAGAAATTAAAATCTATTCATTCACTAAAAAATCATTATGTATTTATTCACTGTAGAGTTACTGTCAATATCTTTTCACCCTTACCATCATGCTGAACACTAGTTGTCGTACTTACTATTAGTATCAAAGAATTCTAATTGTGCTTTTGATCCCGTTTTGACAGCTGCTTGCTCAAAAGCTTTTCCGAAGAAACTGCCACAGCATGAAATGGAACACATGAAATTTTAATCTACTATGTGAGAATAGTGTATTCTAGAGATCTAACAAAATCGTAAAAGAAGTCGATCAAAATTACATCACCGAACGAAATGCCATAAAACTAACATTTTAGATGCACTTTTTTTTTATGTATCAATAATCTATTACTGCAGTTTCTAGGCTGGATTCACAATGTGAGAGAAAAAACAGAAAAATGTTCTTCACTACTGTTTTATAAAGTGTTAAGATACTAATGAAATCCACAAGAAAAAAACTGCATCACAAAACTTGGATATGATGTGTAAAATGCAAACAAAATATAAAAAACACTTGGAACAAACACTTTTGACAGGGTGTGGCATTGGGGGTCTCATCTCTAAGCTACCCTCTTTTGGCTTTCTTCCCTCATTTTGCTCCTTGATATATAGCTTCCTCTTCAGCTGATCTATCTCTGTGGTTGTTGATGGATCAGCCTCCCCCCTTTCCTCCATCAACAGCTGTGTCCCTCAGGTTCTGTCCTGTCTCCTACACTTTTTCTCTTTTTTCATTGATATCCTCTCCTCCGCAAATAATCTAACGATTCAACACTGCATTCATCCACATCCTTCAGTTCTGCTCCCTCTTCTCTCACTCGATCCTTGATCTGCATCTCGTCTTGACACATCTTCCTCAATAAACTCAGACTTGGACAGGATATCTCAGTGGGATACACAAAATATTGCCTCCAAGACCCAATTTCTACCCATCTCTCAATTGAAAACTCCTCACAGCTCTTGTTTCTCCTTTGACAGCTCTGTAATTCCACCCCTTGTCTCAATGAACATACTTGGTCTTACTGTCACATCCACACTCCCTTGGAAACCCTACATTATGGAAATAGCTTAGTCTGCCTCTAAGAAAACGGGTGTCCTGTTTAGATGTCATAACTTCTTTTCTTCTGAACAGCTGCTCCATTTATACAAAGGATTGATTCGTCCTTGTATGGAGTACTGCTCCCACATTTGGGGTGGTTCTAGCTCTTGTATCCTTACTTGACAAAGTTGAGTCGAAAGTGGTCCGTCATATAAAATGTCCCAGGCTAACTTTCAAACTTGACCCCCTTGCCCTAAGCTGCAATGTTGGTTCACTTTCCCTGTTCTATAGGTATTACTTTGGTTCTCGCTTCCAAGAGCTGGCTGTTTGTATGGCCCCGCCACTAGCTAGACCACACAATACTCAGCAAGCTGCTGCGTCACGATTATTGTGTGGCCATCAGCAACTCAAGGATGTGCCATTTTGATAACTGATTTTTTTCCTACCTGTCAAAGTTTTGGAACTCTCTACCTTCTCATGTGTTTCCCAATAACTATGAACTGGCACATTTCAAGACATCTTTCACTTTCTCAAAAATTCGTAAATACTTTCCTTTCTCTTCTTTTTCCATTTCTTAATTCACTTTATATTTCAATTAAGGTCCAGCCTTGATGTGGACTTTTGTCCATGACTAGAGCTTTAAAAAAGGAGAGGGGGGGGGCACATAATAGTGAAGGAAAACACTAAAAGCTAAAGAAATTAACAGTATCATGAAGGGTAGTATGAGTTACAATCTAAATACAAAATATGGAAACAAATATAAAAAGACAGTTCAATACTGTCCTATGTTTCCCTGTTCACAAGTCTAAATCACGGGGAAATGTGGTCAGAGCAAGCTAAAAATTAGCATCAAAAGGGTTGTCAGAGTGAGAGAACAGGGATATGTACAGTAGAATCAGTGACGTTCAAGTGAACAGGGTTAGAGGCTGAATGTTGAAATCATTTATGGAGAGAAGAAATGGTGAAGGTAATTAGATGTAACCCTGAAGGGCACCAAAGTTGACAAGGGAAGGAGTTGCTAACTCAATGACCATGACAAAGGAAGGACTTTCACAAACATTTGTGTGTTCTTATAAGCCCAAGTCACAATTCACTCACTTTTTTTGTGATTCTTCAGAGACTGGAGGAATACCACAGACAAGGCATATATTTGGTTCAGATGCCCTAACATCTGGTGTGGTGATGATGAGGGGCAGTGAGCGAGATTTTTTGCTACGTGAAACTGCTACATGGGCCCTCAATGTGAAACGTGCCAAAAGTGATAAACAGTGAGGAGCCGCAAAGAATCTAGCATCTGGAGTACCCTGGCAACAAAAACACAAAGCACATTATGTACAATATAAATCAAATTTGTATGAGCACAAAGGACTTAGAAAAATAGCTTTAATCCCAAGGTTCTACCATGAAAGACCTTTCAGTGTAGCTCTTCAAAACAGAAAATACTTTATACAGATATATCAAAAGAAATGTCAACACATAGCACAACAGGAGGAGGGAAACCAGCAGCAGACATTTCTTTCACACACATTCACCATATCCTGTGTTACTGGAGTAGCATCATAACACAGAAGAGGAAATGGCCTCATTCATTCACATCCACTCTCCAAAGCACCCTAACCACAACCAGGCCCCAGAGACAGGACATTTATTCTTCACTAGTTGACTGTTGGGGTCTATCAGGTATGTAACACTATTATCATTTGAATTACATTGGGTGCATCAAGAGCATGGTCTCACTAAATAGTGGTATTCGCATCTTCTAACTCCTGAAGGTGATATAGAAATAGTATTGGGAGAAGATACACTAAAATGTTCTTTCCCTAAAATCACCTCAGACCACATGGATTTTGATCAGGATAGGGGATCTACCTACAAAAGGTAACTTACCAAGAGATGAGTCTTTCGGTCTTCTAGCTGCTAAAGATCTAGAGTCCCTTCAGCCTAGCCATTTACCAAGTAAAAAAAATCCTTCGAAATAAACATCATTCTATTGAAAGCCCATACATGACACATGATGAGTTTTCATCTATTCTCCACTCAGCTGGCTGTATTCCTGGTCATCTAAAAAAATCAAGTTCTGAAAGGAGACTACTCTAATATCACTCATTCATACTGGCTTAATGTTCACCTGGATAGATTGAACAAAAGTTTTACAGCTGTCAAAAGATGACAGACAATTTACAAATAATGCCTTTAACAGGCAGGGTAATGCCAAGGGATCAATTGCCCAGAGGGCTAAAAAGGATAATGATGGAATCAGTGTGGCGAACAGAAAATGAGATTCAAGACTTTTTTACATCACTTAAAAAAAGTTACAGGTATATAAGTTGCACTTTAATTTCAGTGATGCCCATGGTTTCAGGAAAGTTAAAGACAAAAATAAATAACTAAAGTATGTACAAACTCCACTTTTTCATGTAACTTTTAAGACTACCAAATTATATACCACATATTTGACCTTCCCACAGATATGGTCATGACAGTAAGGCTGCATAATTCAGCAAATAGTCCTCAACAGGATCAGCATTAAATTCATCTTACCTCTATGACAGTAGCATAAAGAAAAGGTCCAGCAGAAATAACTTGATTCATGTCAAGAAAGGTCTGCATTTGTCTATAAATAGCTTCCAACTGTTGTTTACTACTTTCTATACCCTTCTCCAAAACAGTCAGCTTGGATCTGCAAATAACAGCAGGATAATGCATCTAATAGCCAGACTTCAGTGAGTTAGTTGTTAGCAATGACAATCTGCAAAATACTATTGTACAACAGAAACCATTAATGTGATATCTGGCCATTTTCTGTAGATGAAATACATGTATGATGCTTATTTATTTCCATATAACTAACAATTTATTGCTATTACTGAGTAACTAATGAATCTCCTTTTTTCCAAAAAACTAACAGTGGCATGAGTCTTTGTCAATGAACAGGATCGTGAAGATGATCGACACGGTTAGAATGAGAGAAATCTTTATAAAGACAGAAAAAAAAATCCAGTAGCAAGGTTGCTGGTAATGTGAATACATTGACAAATATGAGAAATTTAGAAAAATATCTTCAAGAATAATTTGGTTGATTATGCATAAATGTCTGATTAAAATGAAAGAAATTACTCACATGCTCAGGCTATCTGTAACATCCAAAAAAGCATCTGCAGCAGTCTTTTCCTTATCATTAGTTTCTAAGAGGGCTGATGTTGCATACACATAATCCATAGCACTGAATCTGCTTCGGAAGCCATGAGTTATGTAAAAAGATGCGAAGAGTAGGTTATCCAATCCATACTTCTCTGCTTTAGACTCAAGGAGAGGCTGCAGTTCATTACGGAGAGAGACATCCATGCCACAATACTTTTGCCTGCACTGTGAAAGAGGAAGTCTGTGGAGGATAAGAAATAAGTTTTATGGACAAGCTACTGTGTACTACGAGGAATGTATGAAAAACATAGGGAAGACACTCTTGTTAAGACAGCTGATCCCAACACACAAGACCCTAACTATCCCCAAAAAAATTCCATATCACTCCGGGAACCTATTTTCTGTGACCAAATCAACAACATTCTTTGAAATTAAAGGAAGATTTCACAAGGGCATTTATACCCCAAAGGGTCATAGTGAGCTTGTATCCTGTGCACCACCTACTCACAAAAAAGTAACATACAAACTATAGTGGTGGTGTGGGCAGATGCATGTGTCTTCAGCTTATTTTGTCAAATGCATAAATCAATCTAATTCTACACTCACGAGCATTTGAGGAACATAAGATTCTTAAATGGGAAAAAGATGCACAGACTCTACTGGGAAATGAGGACTAGCACCCTTAATGTAAAAAAAGTGCTATTATGCACATTACCTATGATAAAGGACTTAATGTGCATGGAAATGAAAAATGTACTGTACTGAATTTGATCCAACACTGGATTATACACGTAGGTTTTGAAGAATGAAATCCATTTATCTGATGGAAGCAGGACCCTATTAGTATCAGAAAGCACTTGCAATGGGGGTTAAAAGACTGCTTTCCCTCCAAACTGAAGTGTATTTATGAGGAAACCAGGTCCAAGGAAATTCATCTTGTGGAAAAAAAGAAGGGTCTGCATCCTTAAAAGGGCAATAAGTATTAACAATGATCATACGTATTTAACTTGCAAGTACCTGGTGGCTTCCTTTTCCACAACCTATCCCCTCATTATTCAAGATAATTTCAACTGACCAAGAATCATACATAGTTCATTAAAATTCCATTTAGCCAACACTTTCATAATTCTTCTCTACATACTCAGAGGCAAATAAGGGATGGGATGAGAGGGCACAAGGGGAGAGGAAAAGGAGATTGGTACACAAGGGTGTTGATAGCCCCAGGCCTGATGTAAATGGTTGCTTTAATGTCAAATGTTTGTGCATCGTAAAATGAGAAAGAATTTTGACCCCCAAATTTTTACATCACTAATCTCTTTCGATAGAAGATAGATATATGTAACTGAATTCCACTACATCTGACGTTACAATAAACATTTAGTCTGTTGTTTCCTTGAGAACTGAGAAATAGCCTGACAGTTAACTCATAATATCCCTAAAATGCTTCTTGATCAACCCTAATAACAAGGGTTATTTTTTAGACCCAACTGAGTACATTCTTAAAACATATCTAACACAAATCTCTATTTGCCCATTACTCCACTTGTCAAAAGATCTAAGTTCAACTTTATATCAACACATCAAATCTTCATATAAAACATTTAGCCAATGCAAAAAAAAGATGTCTCCATGGTTTTAATTAACTAAAATTTTCTTACCCCATTTCAGCCAGCAACTCATGTAGTCTCTTTTCCCCCTTAAGTGTCCAGAGTTTTAGAGTGGTGGCAGAGTAGAGAGAGTGACGCATGCTTTCCACAAAACTCCAATGGCGGTAAAGTGCAAGTCGTAATCTAAACTTTCAGTTAAGGAAAGCTCATAAAAAGAGAACATGTATCACTTCATGAGTGAATACAATTCAAATAACCTAAAGGGACTCAATATAATACTATATGGCAACTAAGTTGTCTCAGAATTCCTTAAAAGTAATACACTCATTATATTCAAGTATACATATATGTGCATTTATAAATGATTTAACTAAACAGATAACTCTGGTTCTTCCTCTCGGTCCCCTGCGAAGTGAACTCTTTAAGATACACATTATCTTATCAAGCCTAATAATTACAGGTCAGATGTAACATTATACTTACTCAACTCAGTACTCCTTAGGAACTCAATCATAATTAATCTATTAAACTATTTCATCTAAATCACAATCCAATTAATTCTATACAAAATTAGTGTGCAAGGTGATAAAGTAAGACATATCACTTTGCTTGTTCATGTTTCAGATATCACACTTGACAAGAGTTTAGTATGTGTATCAGGAAACTATGAGGCTATATGCACGTAATTCAGCCAAAGGACTTCAGAAAAGTTAAGGATGACTTACTGAATGACTCAGGTCCATGTAAAGCCAACTTACAGAAGCATCCAATGTAATTCATGTGACTCTCTTGGAATATTCTGTGTCCTTTACATGTAAGTCGTATGACCCCTGTTATGCTTTTTGTTCAATAAAACACTTATAAATGCCCACAATACAGCCATTGCATAAAACTTACAAGAATGATTTCAACAAATTCATAATATTTCCTGTACAATCAAGCAAAAAAACATCAAGTTTAAAGAAAAGGATACTCTTTTTCAAAGGTAATCCTGAGGCAGTCAAGTGGCTGCTCATCTTGGGTCTTATGATTCAGACGAGATACATGATTCTGAAGTGATGCTGTTACCAACAAATACTTATCTTGCTCTATTCGTTCAGACATCAGTTGCTCTGTTTCTCCTATAATTGCCCACCTAAAGACACACACACACACACACACACACACACACAAAAAAAAAAAATTCAAGTAGATAAAAGAAAAAAATTCTGATTATGTTAAGACACAACTATGCAATATAACAATCCACAACATAAGTCTGTTGTGCTGAATGAAAACATGAGCCTCAACCTGAAACTTCTACTGATGACTTTTTTTAAATTTTTATCATACATATTTACCATTTCCTGCATTAGCATCAATAACAGATGAATGAGCCTTGGAGAGAAAATCCTCACTTGACCCCATTCTCTGTTACTTCTTTTGGAAAAGTTAAAACTGGAGAGGAGGATTTCAAACCCCCCATTCTGATCCCTTTTAACCACTTTTAACTTTATAATAACTTATTACTGCATGAACTTGTCATCTGGATAAGATATATGAACCTAGAGGATGGTCAGTGGCAGTAAGTATTCATTTTGCTTTTCACTCCACATATTTATTTCAGCCGGTCCGTGAATGTGTCTACCAGCATATTCATTTGGTTAAAAACATGCTAAGAGCAGCAGAACAGTTTCTCATGAGAGTAATTTAATCACAATACAGTTCAGTCTTTTGTTATGGCAGTCTGCTTTATATATATAAAAAAAAATGGCATTAATGAATATATTCTTGAAAGGGTTTGCAGTACCTCTTTAACAATTTCATTAAAATCATCTTAGTAAATCTATTATCAAATATTTGTCATGAGGTACAGTGACAGAAATAAATGAGTTCCTTTACCTTCCCCCCCAAAAGTAAAAAATAACACTACCCATCATCCAATTAATAGAACATTTTTTATCAAGGTTAACAAGAACCTTCACCAACAAAACCTGAGAATGGATAAACATTGGAGATTAAAACATACTAAATCAAAGTGCTTTTTCAACATATTTATATAATGGAAATGATCCAAGGCAGCCACACTGTAAAACACTGAAATTTACAAATATTTTTCAGCAGCATTAAAAAAGTGTCTACTGTCTGTATTTCTAGGACAAGCACAAAATAACACATTTTATTTATAAACTTACCATAATAATTCATTAGAATCTTTAGACAGCTTCCATGCAAGGTCAAACATTAGGGTTGCAGTCTGAAAGATAACAGTATCAATAAGTTCTGCAGTAACAGTATACATAATCCTGACTATATGAATAGGGCTTGACATTTAATCATCATTAGGTATATATCTAATAGGTGTATATCAATACCTCATAAAAAAAATTGTCCCTGTGGACTTTTCCAACTGTGGACATATCTCTGAACTACTTAAAAAAAAACAGGCAGAAAAATGAGGAGGTCAAAAGGAAGCAGCCTTGAGAAAGTGAAGATTTATTGGTGCATAAAAAGATAAACTAATAAAAATCTGATGGACAGAAAGACATAGACAGGTAAAGAAGAAATTCTATACATGTACAAATTCCTTACTGAACTTCCATAATGTGAAAACTGTGTGTAATCAAAAAGGATTTTTTGTCGCTGTTGCTCCCAGTGTCGCCTTGCTCGTCGCTTTTCTAAGACCTCTTCATCAAAGCGTGGCCTCTTCTGTCCTTCCTCATCACTTTCTTCTTCATCTTCACTCTAAGAAAAGCAATTCTGAATGATTAATCACATACATGAAATTCTGATGAAAGTTTGTAAAAATATGTCTGCAATATTCTGCAGTCTAAGTCTGGATATGAAACATTGTCACCCACATATGATGATTCATCAAAGGATGGGAAAGTCTTAGAAACTACTGTAGGCAGGTAAGGAAATATAACAATTCTTAGTTATTCCTTCTGGGCTCAGTATAATTCCATTTTTTTTTTTCCCCCCTCCAGACACGGACAAAGGTCCACATCAAGGCCAGGCCCAAATTGAAATATAGAGAGAACTGAGAAAGGGGGAAAAACAGACAGGGAAAGTATTTACAAATTTTTGAGAAA
>JAYMFT010014857.1:0-16699 GCA_038088735.1 Panulirus argus | reverse complement strand
TATATATATATATATATATATATATATATATATATATATGGTAATACGGTGAAACAATATAGGGAAACAAGAAAGTTCAAGCTTTAAAATGGAGTTCAGCTGATCTCGGTGTTTTCAATATTCAATATTAAAAAAGGCGCTTTGTAAGCATTGCACGCCGTTTAGAGGACAGAGAAAATTACCCTTAACAGACAAATCCTTACTCGGAACATTCAGCCTAAGGAAGTAACACTACTGGCATGAAGCGAAGATAACGAAGAGTACAGAGTCTAGACGAGCACGGCGACCTTACAGAGGCAGTCGAGGAGGACGCCAGACGGGAGCAAGAAGGTGTCTGGCGGCCGGTGATTGATCACTTCCTTTTGGGCCACGAACCTGTAACGATGTCACCCTGTTCTTCCCTCCGCTAACTTCCCTGCCACATATCTTACACCATGTCTTTACTGCTCTCCGACACAGACACACGCATCAGAAGTCAACACGGGTCTGCACTGGCTTGCAATAAAATTCACACCGTTAGTAAACAGGGAGGCAGACAGACATAAGGCGCTGATGATTTTTGGATGGAAAAACGTGATACTTCGGCCGAAGAAGAGAGGGTAGAGAAGGAAGAAATACTGTTTGAAAAAATTAGAGAAGCTAAAGACATGGCAAATACAATTCCTGAGTTAAGAAAAAAAGAAAAAAGGTAGAAGCGGTGAATCCATACGCGGCAGACCAGCAACGATTACCTTCAGGACTGAATCTGTAACCAGGAGGCACTTCAGCAAGCTGAAATACATGCATACAAGTTTAATGTTCAAAGGTTAAGACCTAATAAAGACTCAGAGAAAAGTAATGAATGTGTATGGACTGGCAGTAACTGGAAAGATCAAGAGATTAAGGATAGAATTTTGGGAAGCAAACCTGACACTGATGAAGCAATGGAGACAAAACTCACTAGAGATAAGCTCTAACCTAATCTGTCTCGGTGGATACATGATAAAAAGGACACGTTAAGCTTCGTTAAATAAATTTCCATCACATGTGGTGACAACTTTCACGTGTTATTAACATCAAAGCGCCGGGTGCCAGACTAACGACAGAGTACATTACAAAAGCTAACCATTCCCCAGGTGAAGTAGGTGTGTTCCATATAATGATGCGGCACACGGTAAAGATGCTGAAGGTGAAGAGTTGTGGCGAGGTTAAGGCACGTATAATGAGCGAAGGGCGGTCGACACCCTCATTAGTCCCAGCCAACAACGACAGAGCTCCGACACTATTCATATATTCCTCAACAAACATTTCTCTCCTCACCACCAACTTAGAAATTATAAGCACGCTCAACAACCCTCTGAGAGGCTTAGCCCCTGATCGTTAGACAAGAGAAATATCCTCATTTTTCACAAGCCACAAAGAGTAGTGCCCACCACACCCACAAGAACTCCCCCCCCCCCCACCAACCCGTGACAACTGGTACCACGTAGTATCAACCATCGTAGTTCTGACCTCCGTGATAAGTAAAAATGATACAGTACCAACTATCGTAGTTCTGATGTCAGTGACGACCGCAAATGTTACTTAAACTAGCCATCAACTGCTACCAACATGAAGGTTAGGGAAGGGGGCTGTGTCAGACCCTGTGTTATGACGTCATATTACGGCTGTGGTATCCGGTGTTCCCTAACCAGCTGTCGACGGAGCCAGGAAGGGGACGAGGATGACCAAATAATTTGACTCGAGCCTGAGCGAAGACGGGGTCGCCCCACCACTCTGAAAATGATTTGTAGGGAAGGAAGACGATGAGGAACCACTACACGTCGCGAACCAATATCCAAAAGCATAATGGAGAAAGGCACACTTGGTATGAGCTAGAGACGAGGAAACTGAATACCATACATCGAGGAAAGTTAAAAGTTAGGAAGGCAAGAAGCGAACCCATACGTAGGATGAAGATTAATGATGTGGGAAGGGAGTACGAAAGTCAGGCCGGAGAGGACTCAACGTCGGCCACGAGAAGAGCAGGATAAATGAAGGTGAGGAAGACGAGGGTGGTAGCGAAGGGAAAGGGAAAGACTGAAGGTATGACATGAAAAGTCAAGGACAGCAAAGAAAAGGAGTAAGAGTAGAGTGCAGAAAGAAAGGACGGCAAGATAGGGAAAGAAGCGAGAGTAAGATAAAGGAAATAAAAGGCTAAGGATGGAGAGCAAGATAAAGGGGGAGTGTCTAAAAAAGAAGGAGAGAGTGACAGGAAGATAAAAGGATTGGCAGCAAGATATGTGAGAGATTAAGGAGGGGTGACAGGGCAAGGCAAGACTTGGGAAGAAGTGAGAGTACGATAAAGGTAGGAGCCATGGGAGGCCAAGGGAAGGGGTGAGGATAAGACAAGGGAACAATCAGTGAACCGTACGGGATGGTGAGCAGAGATGACGAGGGAATTAGAGCGAGACGGCTAAAGGAAGAAATGAACAGGTGAACAGGCAGGTGAAGGAGTGAGGTTAAGACGAGGGATGTTCAAAGGAAGGCGTGGGGTACAGGAAGACAAGGGAAGAGGGGAAGGTTAGGAAAGGAATGGCATAAGGGAAGGAGTAAGAGAGGACAAGCGAATATAAAATAAATAAGTTAAGGTGAGATAGCGGACAGACTAGGGAAGAAGAGAGAATGAGGCAAGAAGAGTGAGAATACGACGTGGGTAGGAAAGAGGGTAAATTTAAGGAGGGAGAGACAGGGAACAATGTACGAGACGCCACGGGAAGGACTCAAGGCTTCATCCGGGATATTTCCTACGACCCAAACAGACATTAATACGAAAGAACTAGTGACCAATCAACGTTAGACACCAGGCCAACCCATCTGGGAATAATCCATCATGTCAAGGAAATGGAAGGTAACCTGATGACATGCTGAACAATGTGCTCCCTCCTGTAATGCACAAAGCAGACTACAACAATACACACCAGCGATATAACATTTAACTATTACCTTCGCATTACACTTACCTAAGAAGAAGAAGGAAAAAAAAAAAAAGAAACTGTAAATCAGCCATCCGAAATCCCACACACCGTAAATATGCTGGTGGCAATCAAAACTGAAAATCATGGTTCAGAGAATGTTATGCTGTATATTCGGGTAAAGCAAAACTGTTATTTGTTGTTGAGGTAGTAGTTTTTATGACGAATTCTGATGGGTCGTTATTTTTGTCAGCTTACTGGCTGACGAAATAACTATTACGCTACTTCTTAAGACTTTCATTCGTGTGTAACCCTCCTTTTGCACGCAACAGCAAGCACTTGATATAATTCGACAGCCCCTTTGCAGAGATAAAGAGTCGGGGTGGGGGGGAAGCTTTTAGGTTTCTTTCTTTCTCTTGCACTGTAATGTTTGGTAAGTACAACATTCTCAAACTTTTGTTCAAAGTCTCTCCGGGGTGGGCTGGTGCGACTGTGGCTCAGTTCCCTTCTTTATATGTGGCTCGACGTAAGCGTTCCACGAGTGAGATTAAGATAAGAAAGACAGGGGAAGGGAAGGGTACAGATCAGATAAGAGTGCAGAAGCGAGGGATGCACAATACCGATGTACAGCAAGGAAATGGGTAAGAGGAAGGCAAGAGCTAAAGGAAAGTAAGACAAAAGAAGAGGTGAGTGCAAGACATGGGCAGAAGAGAGGGTTACTCAAGAAAAGGAGCGAGGGTAACAATATGTTTGTGGCAGGATAAGACGAGTGAATGGATTCATCTAACACTAACTAGGGCGAGGTAAAGTCCTGCGTTAGGTTATGAAACGAGACGCAGTACCGGAAGGGGTGGAAGGCAAGAGAAGGTAAGGGTATGGAAAAGACAATCCAGAAATGAGTTTGAGACGGGAAAGAAATGGTCAGACAAGGCCAGGAATGAAAGCTACACAAGAAAACTAGAGAAAAACGAGAAAAGGAATGAAAGGGAAACAAGGATGGATTACATGGTTACAAAAGGCACGGGGTGAAGTAAAGACGTAATGATGACTGGAGTCAGGTTGAGAAAGAGGTAAGAGGAGGGCGGAAGATGCGAAAAGAAGAGCGTAATGACAGGATGTAGGGATGATAGGGAGAGGCAAGAATTAAGATACCTTGAGAGAGTTATTGATTATGGAAAGGAGTGAGGATTAATGGAAGGGATTACGGATCAGGGGACAGGGCAGAGAGTGTGTGGAAGTCGGCTCCGGCAGGTCCATTCCCCGACCCTCTCTGACCCGGGATCAATAGTGACATGATAACACAGGTAATGCCATTGGTTTATGAGGCAATATAAGAAGCATCCAATAAAATCCAGGAACGGGGAGGCGATAGCGTGTAGAGCCACCGGCGTGGTGGGAGGCCAGCCTTACCATAGCGTCACTGTATCATGACTCTGTTGAGTGTCAGTTCGACATGACCACCACCTATGTCACCACACCGCCACCACAAGGGCACCGTTAACAGCTGTTCCTTCCTGAGTACCGAAACAACAACCTTCATCTGCTCCTTCATACCGTCGCCACACTCAACATATTTTCACCGTCACTACCACGGCTGGACGCTAGCGTTGCCGCCGTCGCCATCACTACCGTCGTCATCATTCCCAACACTATCATCACCAACACCATCCCAGCAGAGTCATCATCATCATCACCATCACCCTAGGACAACAATCACTGTCTCCATCATCAAGTCACCGCTGTCGTCAACACAACCCCGCCAGCCATCTCCCCAGCGGACGGGGGTGGCAGAGGAGGGCAGTACCAGAGCGGCCTGGCTCACCTGTTTACTGCTTAAGGTACAATGAAGCGAGTTTTTAATTATCCTGCCGAGTGAGCAGTTACCCAGGCCGACCAGATTACCACGATATATTGGCAGTTACCACGGAATGAACAGCCGCCGCCTACCTTCACCCAAACACGACGTCACCTCTCTATCCGCGGCAGGCTAGGCAGGCCAGTGCTGGGAGCAGGAGGCAGGAGGGCAGGTAAGACAGATACAGGTAGGTCGTGGGAAGGGGGAAGAAGTATGCGGGGAATATGGTTAGTAGGGATGGCGGGGAGGTAGGCCGAAGATGTGTTAGAGCAGAAAGGGTGGTATAGAGGATAGAAGTGATGGTGCTTAGCATCAAGGATAGTGGGCAGGGGCAGGAGGGACGTTTAGCATGATCAACAGGGAAAGTGGCGAGACACAGAGGTGTATAGGAAGAGTAGAGGCAGCAAAGACAGTAGATGAGGTCAGTAGGTAAGGTGGACAGCTGCAACATACATGCATGTAGGGTATAGTATAACCTGTCATATACCATATCAATGTCGATTTCTGGCCAAGCTGTCATATTGCTCCTTTGCTCGGTTAGGTTGTTGGAGGCCGGACCCGTCGGCCTACTGGTCTACCACATCCTGGCTGGTCTGGGACTCTTAACAGGTACTTATCCAAACCTTTGTCAACTTTCCACAGTGAAGAGACCTTAGCGTTTCTAATGGTTGTTGGTAATGGATTAAACCCTATGAAGCCCCACATGTTTACTTATTGCACTCTTGGACATTACTGAGTTGAATTCAAGGGCAAGGCTTTCAGAAGGCTGCTATCCCCCCCCCCCTTCCACGAAAGGCAGCGTCCTCCTGGTTCCCATCTGGACCTCTCGCTTTTCTTTCTCACTGTTGTCTCAAGCATGACTGGATTGCTTTTGCAGTCAACCATCTCCCACATTCAATTCGTGTTTTGCCAATCAGGAGCACTTCCCACTTTACCACACCCTTCACCTCTACTATTCAAGCTAAATTTGTCTGAGTTGCTCTCCGTGGTGGAGTTTGTTTTGACGCGGTGGTTCAGTACTGACAACAGGGTACAGAGTATTCGTAATGGTGTTGTAACGTATCAAAGTCCACATCATTTGTAAAAATCGTATCGAGCATCATTATTTTTTCTAGTTAGTTCCACGATCGGCGAACTTAAGAATACGTTACACAGTCTAATCAGCTTCCTTTCGAGCATATGTTCACCTGAACTACTTGCGATGCAGACTTCAGCAACATCGTTGTTTTCCAGCCAACCCCACGCTGTGTGGTGGGTTGACAGCTCTTGGAGGGATAATGTCTGGTGCTAGATTTCTTATGTAACAAGGCAGGATTCTACGTTCACAGATTGTTCTAAAAATTCGTGTGATCTTGTGTGCGGTAGCTGCTAGATACCCAAATTAATGTTCCCCATTTTGATAACTAACACTTCCATTGTATACACTGCAGCATTTAAGTGGTTCTCGTGATATGTGTCAGTTTCTAATGTACAAATAAATTACTGCATACATTCTTACTCCTATCATGTCACACCGACGTATATAGGCCGTTACTTGGACTCCAGTCATCACTCTTGAAGTAATCTCATGCGAGTGTTCGTGGAGGGTATAAAAACTGTATTCATCTCAGTCAGTAAACATTGAAAAGAAAAGGGTATTCTGTACGCTCTAAGCAACTAAATCCCTGAATGCTGAATAATGTAGAAGTCGAGAAAAATATTTTGTACCTAATAATGTGGTGGCGTTTGTAATCAATGTACTAATATAATGGTGAAGTTCTGTACCAAGAAACCAGACGCATAAAGACATTCTTTATTACCTCCGGTATTGAGCAAGTGTGTGATTAATATACTGAGAAAGTACGTCGTATCGTACTTAAATGCAAATGAACATGGCAATCTGCCAAGAAACTAATCTTCTTAAAAGACATGCACTACATCAATTGATACAAACCAATGAGTAATAAGTGAAAAATTGAGTTGTACAGAAGATTACGAGGAGGGTAACAAGTGCACAGGGGAGTGCTATGATTAAGTGAGGCAAGGGTGTCTAAGGATGGTAATTATGAACCTCCAGTAGAGGAGAGGAGGCAGCCTGAGGGTTCCATTAGCTAAAACCTTAAAGCCGCTTCCCTCCAGCCGGTGAAACAATCCTGCACTTCCACCACCGCCTCCAGCAATCTTACGTTAATCTCCAGCATTACTGGTGACTGTCATTTCCTCCACTTGCTACAGTACGCTCAGCCACTTGTTCCCCAACATTACACTCTCCTACAGCCCTCTCAGTCATCCCCCTATTTTTCCTCACGAGAGAATGTAAATTGATTCATAAATCCAGCGTTTAATATTAAGTCTTCTCGTTTCCAAATTCAGTTACACCGACCACTTAATTTTCCACCTCTAAGCTTAACATTTCTTTCATTTTTTGTACAATGAGAAAACTTTCAAGCACACCATCCACCTTCCGGCCGAATCCTCACCCACGCCATTAAAAAGTTTCCATCATCCCTCAGTATCATCATCCATCTCACTTGCACCATCCATCCCCTACCAACACCATTCTTCTTTCTTAAGGTGTCCCTGTTTCCATTTATCCACAATTCATTGTATTCCTTCCCTTCACAATACGCTCCCATCTATCCCATTCCAACGCGCAAGTCCCTGGCATTTCTTCTTGCTCCCCTCCCTCTTCGCCTGCCCGTGTCCGCCCCTTCACCTGCTTCTCTTTGCATATATTCATCAGATTAGTCCTTCCTTCGCCACTCCTCGCTGAAGTGCCGGCCAACTTGCCCGTCTGCTGAAACTCGACTCCACGCTCCAAGCCTCATCTTTATCTCGTGTTTGTCTGCCTTCATACAGGAATCAGAGATCCAGTCGAGTCCATGTACTCCAACCAACGCCGATCTTAACCAGTGATTTAATAATTTTTCCCCATCTTCATTATCCTCTGGAATAACCCGCTTTACTTTTCTTACTCCTGTTCGTGGGAGTGTACGGTATCCTTGCGGCACAACTCCTCCAGTTTTTGGTAGTATCGCAGTCTGGCACTTCCAGTAACTGGTAGTCTCGCTGCCCGACGTTTCCATCATTTGGTAGCCTCGTTGCCCAACACTTTCAGTATTTAGTACACAATTTCTCCACATAGTGTATAGCAGACCTATTCAGTGGTAGGAGACCTACTACACCATACTGTAATAAATGGGAATAACACTGTCACCTTCCAACTTCTGGTGGACCGGAGACCAGCCCCTGATGACCACACGCGTTCCCCTCGGAACGAAATCCCCACTGAGTTATGGGCTGTAAGCTGGCTGGGCCAGCCACATCTGTGGCCCTGTACCCCATAGATTGGTGTCAATTTATCTACTAAGCGAAGGAACGACGAACAGGATGAGATGTGCACACACTGTCCAAGCAGGGGATCGACCCACAGCGAATGGGTTCGAAGTCAGCGACGTAAACGATACACCACAGCGACACATCCTCTACGGTACCCGACACTGCAAGCTTCTCCCTCACACTTCGGTGGTAAGCTCAATTAGCGATTTACAAAGGAAGATTTGGAAAAATCATTCCACAGGCTTCAGTATGTAGTCTATCACGCACACTTCTTGGTCATGGTGAAGTCTTTTGACGCCATATCAGGTCATTTTAGTAGATTACTTTACCTCGTGCTCAAGTATTACGTGCAGCTGCTACTCCATCCGATGACCTCTTCCCCCACAAAACGTCTTGGTAATATATGCACATATTTCATTTTCACGCGCTGCCACTCCATGTTCTAATTCATATGACGGACATTTTCTTTCTTCTTTAGCTATAAATGAAAATAAAAAGAATGCAAAAAGTTCCTTAACGTGAAACTTTTAAAGCTTCGACTTCAGTAGAGACAGATGAACCACGCTGTTTATTTTATCTTTTCTTTCCAACTTGCAGAACTTAGCTACTCCAGGTCTGGAAATTCAGCAAAGAAAGGTTTCACAAAAGAGCAACGTCTTCGTCTAGTCTTCGGTTTATGAAAACGTCCGAAGCAGACAGCTCCAAGCACGCAGAAGGTTGAAATAATATCACTAAACCACTCCACCAAACGCTCGTACTTTTTAACGTGGGTCACAGGTCAACGAATGATTATGTGTGATAACGTTATCCTCAGCGACTACAACAGAGCAATTGTTGCATCTTCTAGCGGATAAAAAGCCAGATTAATGCGAACCTTCACAACAATGAAGGCAAAGCCGACGACGACTTCGGGGCCATTTATGCACTCCAGACTAGAATAAGAAGGTGTGCTTCGGTAACCTATCACGACGGAAACAACCGGATTGGAAAACTTGCAAAGTGCTTACAGTTCACATGGACTGCCTCACACGTCAAGACGGTTAAGAACATCCGTAAACACTCCAGAAGTTTCTCTTAAGAGTGCAAAGGAGAAACATGTCACACTTTACGGTGAAAACCCTGGAAGCCCTGGAAGGGCAGGAACTAAATATAACATTTTATCACTCTTCGTGAGCCTCGAATACAGTCCTGATATGAAGAAGAATAGTCTATTACACTTATCAAATTAATGAGCGGGAGGAGGAGGAGGAGCGGTGGAAGACCCACCGTCTTCCCCAGCCACCTGCCCAGCCACAGTGTGGGTTCAGACTGCTTCAGCGACAGCCGACGATGTACATTTACCTTCCTCCAGGGGAGAGTGTCCTGGTTCGTCCGTCGTAAGTACGTTCAGGTTACCGTAAAAAGAACCCAAGAAGATGGAACACCAAGATAAAGTAACGGCGTACCGCGCGGTGCCTACTACAACTACGTACTATCACTACTACTACAACTAACCACACAAGTATCTCACACTAAAGTTTAGCGCGTTTATCAGGAAGGATGTTACCTTGTGAGGCAGGTTCCAACTGACGGTGCTGCGGCTGCACCAGACGAGGATGCTCTACAGTAGCTCTCTAATGATCTTGTCCCCAGATATATCTCAGTCCCACTCAGGGTCCAGGACGCGCCCTCGTACATAAGTACCTCAACAACCTCCACCACTTCTACACAAATGATCAGACATGGATCACTGCAGTTAACCTCAGCGGCAGCGCCTCGCTCTTGCCTTAATGGCACGGCCACTACCTCACCACTCCCACGCACACACTCAACCCCTATAACGAACTAATAATAATACAAACGAAACAGTAAATTCATGTGGAATATATATATATATATATATATATATATATATATATATATATATATATTACTGTGTATGTGATGGAGACAAATGCCAGATTATGGGGGAAGAAAATGAACTAAAACTAAATCCTCAGTGCAGCAACCAACGTGAGCCACACTGTTGCATCCACCCTACACCGGCACAACAAAATACAATATAAATAAAATCTCTATTGCTCTAATTCACCGAAATTAAGGACTTTAATATTTTTCATGTTTTTTAATACAAATGGATTCCAGCTCTGAAACGATACTTTTTATACCTAGTGTGAAAAATATATAAGTAAATAAATAAATAAATAAATGAAATATTACAATAGGTTACCCTGGACATGAAACTTGCTACATCAGTATATGACGTATTGTACGTCAATCTGCACGAGTCTGACAGTGTGTAATGTCCTATTTGGACAGCGCCGTGAGAAAGCTCTTCTTCACTCGTGGGTACCCATCTCTCGTACAGTAAGGGGAGGGAGGTCTACACTCGTAGAGCCCTATCTCATGGAGAGTATGGGGAGGGAGCTACGTCAACTGCTGCTGCCAACGCCCTCTCATGTCCCTCTTACACTAATTCCATATGGAGCTCACGTTCCCCAATATGGAACATGTGTTTTGCTACTCGTACAGCCAAGAGACTGGGACTGTTGAGGGCAGTCAGTTAAAAGTAAGATCACTGGAGGTGTTCCGCACAGGTGTCATCTGGATTTCGGTTGTCGCTCTCCTTGCAACGTAGCACTATTTTCCTAACATATTATCCAGTCGATATAAAAAAACAAGGACTAAAGCCGGTCAATACACTGAGTTTCTCACTTACCTTTAATGGACGTTGACCAAGCTCAACTGGCCATCTGAAACAAGAGAAAAATCATTGAACACAAAATACAGATTTTCAAGGCACAATGACCGATTGCATTTCATATCATAGTGAATAAAACTGTCTTAATATAATACCTTTCCATATTCTCATGCCAACGGAACTGTTATATTACAGATTTCAGGACTGGGGGTTAGGTGGGCGTTTTATATGTAACAGAAGGAAGATGACCTTACCCTCAGCATAGTTCATCCTGACATCACGGGAAGCTAAGCGGGTGGATGTCACATTGTGAGAGGAGAAAATGTAACAAAAACACATGAAGAAAATGGGAAAACACAGACATGAAAAACAGAAAAAATACAGCTAAAAAGTAGGATAAAAGAGCAATACTGACAAATCTTTTAGCTACAGTGTCAACCCCAACAAATTCTGTGCAGGAGTGGAACCTTAAGAGTTGATTATTCTACTGTATAACACAGTGGATATTCTCGTAAGACCAAAGAAAATTTTCTAAGACGATTTCCAGTGCCTTACTGTTCATTCAAGTACACCCACAATACAACACTGAGGCCGCCAAGTAAACCGATGATACAACAGAAGGCCACTATGTAGACCAACACACTTCATCCAGTACACACAAATACCTGTAAGCCCACTCAGTAAACACACACACACACACACACCTATGAGCCCACCACAAGTCAATCAGTGACTCGGTCACAACTAGCAACCTAACCTAGGCCACCGCTTCTGACAATTTTTCTAATCTCCGCTCACGCCTCTGCTCTGCACACAACACAAACATGGAAAAAAAAATAGATAAGTAAGAAAGCTTTGTGGCAACTGGCTTAATGACAACGTAAACTTGGGAGTTCCCAGCTCTGCAAGGGGTCAACTCGGTGAACTTTTCAATGGGGCCCCTGCCAGTGCTTGGAGACCCGGCTCGAGACACGGCTCCTTTGCAGCAGAAAAACGGAGAAAGAAAAATCCATATAGCAGTAAATATAGGAGACAGGATGACTTCCGCCTCTGTACCGCTACAACATAAGGCTGCAACTCGCCTCAAACAGCCCTGCAATTCCCCGCAGGCAGAAGTCGGCGCGGCTTAGAAACTTACAAAATGGACTTCTTTCACACAGTCAACACGGGCTGAATAAACCAGGACCTCCTCCACAAACACATGGCTACGGCACGTCTACACGGGCGAGTCAGGTCCACACACACCAGGGCAGTCATGACTTCCTCCCGCTGTGCACATGCCTCTCCGCACCCAGCCAACTACAACTCTATACAAAACGACTTTACGGCAAATACTGATGGCTGTCTCGCGGGAGAAGCGTCGTCGAGGGATTCAGAAGCTGGCGGTTGAAAAAGGACTACTACTGCAAACACTACTACAGAGAGCTGGCCTCCCACTGAGAGAGAGAGAGAGAGAGAGAGAATGGAGATGAAAATACAATATAATTTTCTGGCTTCGATCAAATTTTCCACACAGCCTGTTAATGGGAGTGGACCTTGTCTGCGCTAGGTCATGCGAGTTACACGATTACAACTCTGTATTGCACGTGCTTATCCACTCCAGGCAGGGCGGGCTGAGGTCAGGAGAATGATCTGCGTTCCTGAATTATTCCGTAAATTTGGCTGTCGGTTCCAAGGTAAGAAGAGTAATTTCGTTTGGGTTCTCAGTTTACAACAAAGACCACGTTATCTAAGTACATTACTGCACCATGTAACCGAGTTGGATATCATGGTCTTGGTCAATACGAGTTTTACCAGTAGTGAGGAAAATGCATTTGATTCACAACAATCCACAGTTAAGGGAAGTCTAATGACTGGTCACCGCTGCGTGGGGTAAGCTCCGCATTTCGTGTTCGGTTATCCCAGGGAGATACCACACACACACGTACACTCAAAACTAAGGGCAAAGTCGAACATGAACAAAGCAGTGAGTGAGAAGCATGTGCCAGTGACTATACAAGCCGACCAGCCCGCTGTCGCTGACAAAGATTAAATACGGGAATACAGGTCGAGGTTTCACGGTACCGATCTCATCAGGGTACAAAAACTAGATGACGTCATCCCTTCTAAGAAAAATCGACGAACCCAAACCTGTCATCATAAACTCTGACAACATTCAGAAAAACACGAACCATGAACCAAAATAGGGCATTGATGGGAAGTCCTGCAGGGCTGTTATCTACCTGCACAACTGAGGCAAAACTTAAATAGTAAGTAAATCCCTCGACAACGATGGTACGAGCCCTGACGACCTGACCTTTGAACTAACTCTTGAAGTTCACAACAAAGACCTGATAATCATAGCCAGAAGTCGTAGCATCGAATACCAAAGGTTAAACAAGTTCATAATACAACACCACCACCAGACTTGACACTGATCACCGCGTACGTTGCCATCCGTCATACGAATACTCTCCTACACTTTAACTTGAATAAAAATCTCCTTTACCCCCACCTATAACCTATTCTCTCAGTTTCCACCTTACATTAATTCTTTTACTTCCCCCCCAACAGTAATCTCTCTACCTCCACCTCTACACTAAGTTCCTTTTCTTGCGCCGAACGTATTACCTCTCTTGATTCGGACCTCGTGGATACCTCTCGAAGTCTTCGGGGATCTTCACCCCCTCATTCCGGGCTGGGCCCAGGCTGTTGGATTGGGTCGTTGCTCGACCAAGCTGTTGGAGGTCGCATCTTTCAGGCCCACACAGCCCCCACAGCCTGGCTGGTCTGGTACACTTTGTCGGTACAATGTCTACCACGCGTTAATCTACCAAAAACATACACAGCTCTCAACTTTCCCAACCTACATCCAAACACTACTGCTACCCAACAGCTCCTTCTTCCATGTCTACACTACTGTCTACAACTCTAAAAACCTGGCCTGGGTTTAGGCCTACCATATGTTGATTTTCGCCTTATCTCCACATCTTGGCCCGGGACCAAGCAACACTTGCGCCTTTGATCAGTCAGGCTGTTTGACGTTGAGGCCCGACGCTCAACATATCCTTTACAACCTGACCAATCAGATAAACTTTCTAAACAATTAAGAGTATTTTTGAGCGTATATCGTTATATCCACAATGTTTGTAGTACCACCAAAATCAGTAAATACTTTCCTTTTCTCCCTTTCATAATTCTCTCCGTACTTCAATTAAGGCCCAGCCTTGATGTGGACTTTTGCCCATGACTGGAGCCTTCAACGCAAAAGATAAAAAACAAAAAAACTTGCAGGTATCGCATTAGTGTTTCATTCTTGGGATTTTTCTGCTACTTGCTCTTGCTGAATCTAGATCACGTTCTGTTATTTGCGGTGTTATTATACAAAATGCTTCCTTGCCTCTCGTGCCAAAAGAGAGTGTCTTTTACAGACATGGTGAACCATGCCTTCTGAGGTTTTCACTAATATGAGTCCCTCCACCATAATATGTACTTCCTCTCTAAATTTACTCTCCAAAATTCCACACTCAGCATAACACCCTGCCTCCATTCCTACGACGCTCTCATCTATCCCTCCAATACTCTTCACCTCCACTCCTACACCACTCTCATTCTCGCACCACTCGAATATTACTCATCCTACATTTACTCCCACACTACTCCGCTATCACTCCCACATAACACTCTCTACCCACAACACTTAGCTACAGTCACGACCTATCTATCTCAAACACCAGCGGATCTGAAGTATGTAGTCTACCAACAGATTCATTTCCATATCTACAAAATTCTCGTATTGACTGTCTATCTTCTTAAAAGAGAACCAAACTCGTCTAACAATTCTCTTCCTAAAGCTTGACAATAAAGAACCACAACAAAACCTCTGACCGAGCCGATCCTCCCTCTTCCCAATCTAACTCGGCCTGACCTTCCCTTTATAGGCGGGATCTACTTAATATTCAGAAGTTAACCTATCCCTCAGTCTGACTGCCCTCCCTCCCCTCCTCTCTCTCAGCTTCACTGCTCATCCTCCTGCCGCCTCCGTAAGTCAAAGTGGCTACACTCACCTCGCCTGCCTCATTTTATCTTCCTCATCTCTTTCAGTTTCTGCTAACCTTTCCCTCGTCTCCAGGACCCACTGCCAACACTTCCTTTGTTTCACTTTACATCAAGTATTGGCCCTCGTATCTCTCTCGTCCTCACTGGCAATCACCCATTCCCAGTCATCAGTAACAGCGTTTTCTTGGTAACTTATCCTACCTACGCTTGTCTCTCTATGCCTCACTGCCAACCCTACCATGCCATACTGTCGTGTTTTACTGTCTAAACTCGCCACGTCTACCTCAAGTTACAATCATCTCTTCCTGTGTCCTTTTCCATCGTCTCTCTCACTCTCGCACCAAACCTTGCAGACATCTCCGTCACACTGACAACCTTACTAACGTTTCCCTCAGCCTTGCTGCCAACCAACCCCTCACCTTCGTCACCCTCACCTCCTAACTGTCGACGTGTCTTTCATTCTTACTACCACTTCTTCCGCCGCCTCTCTATCTCTGCCCAGCTCCACCTAGTCTCCTGTCCTTTCTCTCTGTCTCAGAGCCCAGCCTCCGGTCATCTCTCTGCCTCGGAGCGCAGCCTCTCTCCCAGCTGCCCTTGCAACTAACCCTCTACTCCCCTCAACCACATGGAGCCTTCACAAAGGAGAGCTGCAGTTTCCAACACTCACTGAGTTAAACTAAACAGGAGCACATACAAACACAGGGACAAAGGACAACGGGAAGGGTGGTGGGTGGGCTATACAGGCACCATGTTTAACTGAGTTGGTGCACTGTCAACACTGCTCATGGCTCTCCCTCACACAAACACACACACACACACACACACACACACACACACCACAACACTGTTTCTGGCACATCAACTGACTCGGTGCAAGAGAGTAAACTGGAGAGGGGCCGTCTCCAGACAGGAACCCGTGCCGGGCTAGGGCCTGGCGAACCTAAAAAGAACGATTCAAGGCAAACACACACAGTGACTCACACACTCTTAATATTAGCTAATTCCCAAAACCTCTGCCTCATGTCTGTGAAGATCGACGTCCATCCTACTGTTTCCTTTGTTATTTCCAGTAAACTATGAGCAGTTTATAAGACATATTTCAACGCGTTTACTCTCCGTTATCGATTCTCCGACTGCTGCCTCACTATTCCCATCCACCATCCACGACAGACACCTCCTCTCCGGCTCCATACATTATTCGGTTCTTCCCTACGTTGCTTTTCGTGTGGGTGGTGAGGTGTGTGGCTGCCTCACACGAGCATCTCAAGGCGTTGAGAGTGTGGCCGTGCCAGTATTCCCACACTAGTCAAGACTCCTCTGGTTATATCACTAGGAGGTCTCCTTTGTCGGCACTCCGTCCCCTTTATACTAACTTAACGAGATGCTCCTTTGTCTTCCTCAGTCTCTCCTTTATTCCTTATTCCCTTCACACTCTTCCTCTCTCACCAGATTAAACATTACGTTCATTTTCAGTCTCTCAACACCTCCCGGCCAGTCTACCAACCCTCCCGGCTCGGCCACCGCGCACAGTACCACCAGCAGGAGAGCAGTAAGGTAAACTTGGCCGCTAACATCCCCGCCGCCGTAAATGACCTCCAGCGCCCCAGCCTTTAAACGCTCCTTACCTTACCCCTTTGTTTAAAGTTGAGGAAGACTGTGATATCATGTCTCACCCGCCCCTTCTTCACCACCTCCATACATACAAGCATTATAAATATATGTATACAACACAGGACGATGCCTCTGTTCCACGTTATGTATGTATGTATACGACCCAAGACGTAGCATAGTCGCACGTTAAGTGTGTATATATATATATATATATATATATATATATATATATATATATATATATATATATATATATATATATAT
>JAYMFT010014846.1:0-16701 GCA_038088735.1 Panulirus argus | reverse complement strand
CTCTCTCTCTCTCTATCTATCTATCTATCTATCTATCTATCTATCTATCTATCTATCTCTCTCTCTCTCTCTCTCTCTAATCCTGCCAAACCGTGCTGTGAGCGCTGGTAGAATCTCACGGGAGGTAGGTACTATCTCTCTCACTGTCTGCCTTACTTACCTTGCCTCCCCGTGTGTTCTCTTGCTTTCCTGTTGCACACACACACACACACACCTGTACTTCCTGTGACCAGCATGTGCATATTGATGAAAATTAAGTAGGAAGAAAATGATGGAAAAAGGACAGGCCGCCAGCCCTCTTCCCCAGCACAGACTACTTGCACCCCAGACTGAGGAAAGACAAACCTGCGCCCCACTCCCCAGCACAGACTGCCTGCACCCCAGACTGGGAATACAAACTATAAAACATAACTATTAGATAACTGACATTGATTAAGGTGTGGACGGGGATATTACAAAGCTCATAAGGTTGTTGCAGCACTAAGCCAAGTGTTGTGAGCGGCAGTCTTGCGTCTTTCTGGACATACCTGCCACTCGAATGCTAGGTTATTACGCAGCGTAATGACTCGTACGGCTCTTGACACTTGACTGACACGGTCGAGTAGCGTCGTCCAGAAGGGTTAGCGTGGCTTGGGCACAAGGCAGTTTTCACTGCACTCAAGATCAGACGTCTAACGACATTTATGTTCAGCCAGAAAATTCGAGGACCAAAATTTGGCCATGGCATTTGATATTGTATCTAATTACCATTTTTTATTAGTATGAAATGCTGGTGTCCAGCCGCTGTTTGTATGAATGTTTATATTAAAACAACTGACCTCATTATACATGACTGTGTGACCGCAGGCATGACGCTTGGCTGGAAATGAACTGGCCCCCTAACTTTATATTTATTACTGATGGTAATTACAAAAAGCAGTATAGATAATGAATATCATTTATAACCCGGAATATTGAGTGAAATTCCCGTCATAATATGCATAAAACATAACCCATGTCGCTCGAATACGTCCGGCTAACCACATAAGGGAATCCAGTTTTTTATTGTTTGTAATTACTGGCTTAAGCTTCCTATTTATCTGGAGTTTCTTAGGTTGTTTACAAGTGATGTCTTAGTGGTGACGGTCCAGGGTCAGCAGAGGAGGACTGTTTAGATCTGCTGTACTCGTGGAGTGAGGGAGAGGCCCGAGTATCGAGCATTCATGACCAGCCAAGGAACTTTGACGGCAGGACTATACCACCAGCGCATTGTTCTGCGTTCCTTTATTCCCCGTAAAGTGTAGAATTTCACGGCATTGGAGCGTTTACTCTTCCCCTTGAGCACGAGGGAGGGAACGAACGACCCCCCTGGGTATAAAGGCCTTGCCACCGCCCTTCTGAAAATGATAGGAAAGCGAGACCGCCTCACGAAGCCGTTCCGCTGAAGCCAGTGTTACTCAACAGCGGAGGTCCTGCAACTGCTAGAGGTCTTTTTTTCTTTTTCATAAGCAGATGGTCGTTATTAGATTTGTAAGGTGATTAAATGTAAACTGTATTACCATTTCACCGGGGAGACTCCTGGGGTATACTTCAATTTTTTGGAGTTTTTTTGCGGTGGAGTTATGAGCAATTGTGATGGATCGCAGTCCTCGGCAAGTGTTCAGAATTTTCATAAAGGCACATTAGGAATCCTTAAGAAAAAAAGGAACATATTTTTTAAAAGGTTTCGGACAAATGTAAAAGTAAGACTGAAAGTTTATTGATCAAGTGTTCTTTGATGGATAGAACATTATGATTAGTTACACTGATAAGATTAAGTAACACCGGAGGTTGTTCCTGATCCGGGCTATGGAAGTCGAGATGAGGAGTCTCTACCATGAACACGATGTGAGTTTAGATACTTAGCGGACTCCATCCTAAGGATTGTTATGGTGGCTCATGTCAGCTTCCATATGCAACTCGACGCTCTCTCTCCTCTCTACCATTTGGGCAACCAAATTATTGGAGGACGCCCACCGCACGCCTGTATATATATCTTTTTGCTGTACGTGGGATCGCCCGGATGTGAACACGTGCCGTCCAAGGTTGCATCCGTTGTTGCATTCTGTGGCATCCGATTAGTTGCGTTCAGCCGCACAGAAAGCTCTGTAGCGTGCGTTTGAGAGACAGACATTTTGTGTGGTGGGTAGGGTCTCTCTCTCTCTCTCTCTCTCTCTCTCTCTCTCTCTCTCTCTCTCTCTCTCTCTCTCTCTCTCTCTCTTTGGACCCTGGCGGCAGCCTCAGTGGCCTCTAAACTTTCCGGTGTGTTGGCAGCGCCCAGGCCTTTCTTCTTAAAGAAACTCGAGAGCCCGTGTGGGAGGGCTTCTTTTTCTGCACTTCATTAAGAACGGCAAGAGCGCCTGCAGGCCAGTGGACCCGGAGCTGAGGACACAAGAGGACTCCTTTCGCACGCGTCCGTTGGTAAAGCTTAGCGTCCGATTATGTGTGCCGTAGATGCGACCTCTCGACATTGGTGTCTCGGTAGAGTTTTCGGTCTCGAGTTTGGGAATCAGGTCGCCAAATACTGATCCATTGTGGTTATTTAGTGTCTTGCTTTTTATCTCGTTGAAGGTAAGTGTATAACGTTGGCTGGATTTTGCCATCGCCACTGGGACCAACTGCCAGGTGTTTCTGATTCCGATTCTACGTATAGAAGGAATGTGCAGGTATTCTCTCTGCCTCTCTCCCTCTCTCGCGCGCGCGTACTAGCACACACATACACACACACACACACACACACACACACACACACACACACACACGCACACACACACACACACACGACCGATCACAGTAACTAATCGTCTGCCGTCGGAGCTAAAAATGGTGTTAAAAACAAAAATGATTTTTCTCTATCCGTAACGCGATGTCCATCAGTTTTTACATTTAATATCAAACGCATGTAACTTTTTCCCTGGTTTTTAATAATACTGGCGGAAGCCCCACTGCCGGACTGGCTGTTTTTAAAAAATTTCTTTTTTTTTTTTTTGTAAAAATGTCTTATTTGATTTTGGATTTCCAAAACGGAGTTGAGATTTTCCAAGCGTGATTTTTTTTTTTTTTTCAGTCACTTCAGATACGATTTTGTTCTGTTGTCGAACTGCTCAGCTGTTTTGAAATTCTTTTCAAGTGGAGTTTGGCCTCTCCTGCTCGTCCTTATATTTTCCTCCCTTAACTCTGCAGTTTTATCGTCGATTTCCACAACTTTCCCCCCATCGCTTATTTTCCACTCCACTCCTTGCATGCTCCCTGTCCCTCCTCTTTCCCGCCATCCGCGTCTGTTCTTCTCCAACACAGCCTCATCCCCTGTCCATCACCCGTCTCTCTTTCTCGATCTTCCCTCCCTCCTCTGTGCTCCCTCCTCTCCCTCCAGCACCTGCTGTGTGCGACCAAATAATTCCATCGTCAGCCTAAATATTCCCTTTGTGATGGAAGCCTAATCATTAATGTATTCCTCTGGGCTGTAGTGGCGCCCTTAGCCGAGTGGCGGAGTACCTTGCTCGTGTCCCCGGGAATGCCTAGCCCTTGTCCCCGAGGATGCCTGGTCCCTTTCCCTAGTAGGAGAATGCCTGTGGCCTTTGTTACCTGGTGTGAATCGTAGGGTCTTGCCATGAGAGCAGTGTCTGGTTCTTGTCCCTGATTCTGCAGTGCCCTTGGACCTCTTTCCAGGCAGTGAAGTTTTTGATGTTTGTTCCCTTTGCGTGTTTCTCCTCATTGTCCCCGAGAGGAGAGTGCCTGGCCCTTGTCCCTGAGAGGAGAACGCTTTGCCCTTGTCCCTGAGAGGAGAGTGCCTGGCCCTTGTCCCTGAGAGGAGAGTGCCTGGCCCTTGTCCCTGAGAGGAGAGTGCCTGGCCCTTGTTCCTGAGAGGGCATTGCCTGGCTGTAGTCCCTGTATGCCGAAAGCCTGATTTCTGCCTCTGGGAGAGGAGGGCCAAGCCGCTCTGCGTGGGAGGTGACCGCATGTGCCCTCTTTTCTTAGCAGTGCTTACCGTCCGTCCCTGGTAACAGAGGTGGCGGTGGGGCCCCTGCCTGCCGGGAGGGTCAGTCAAAAGTCTTAGATCAATTTACTAATCACTCCACTAACTCCTTGCTGCTGGGAATTATGCAGTTAGTCTGGCGTGGTTGTCAGTTAAACCCCAGCATTTTCTTTGCAAGGGGAGGGGAGGAGGATTAAGAGAGAGGGAGAGAATGTAAAGAATGTGAGGAAGAAAAAAAAATATGGGTGCGGGTAGAGTAGTTAAGAGAGGAGTGGTAAATGAAGAAAGAGTGGGAGGGATAATGCTCAGCGAGCGTTGAGGGTGGTAGGAGGGAAGGGTTGAGAGACGGAGTCGTAAAAAGTTGAGGCGAGAAGAGGCTGAAGCAAATCGTAAAGCAGAGATGGACTGAGACAGTAGGTAGGTAGGTGGTGCCGGTGTTTGCTGGATACTCTGACGAGACGTACACGCCTGCTTAACGATGTCGAAAAGATTTATCCTAATACTTGCACGACGGTGTATGATGCCAGCTTACTCGAGGTACAGTGGAAGAGACTCCCTCCTAAGAACCCTCGTGTGCTATAGCGCGAGTTATCGTGACGAGCTTGTTAGGGTAGTGAGGAACGACCTGAAGAAATATTGAGCGGGCGCCGAGCTGCCAGTCCCCCAGCAGGGAGTCCCAAGACAAGAAAGAAGGCCAGAGCGAGGATGGTAAACAAACGGAGGATTGTCAATACAGAGACGGACGTGAGAGCCGTCAGGCAGACAGGTAAAGTTAATAGCAAAACAGAAATAGACCCGTGGGGGAGTACTGCGTTGTGTGTTGTCGTGGTGGCGAGAGGCGGGCTGGGTGCCTCAGACGAGGGCTCAGAAGGGGTTGGAAGACGTGGATAATTACACAGCAACACGGAGCAGCGCCTGAGAGCGGCACTGTAGGGGGATTTCAAAATACTCGTGTGAGGGATTTCAGAATAGAACTGGGGGGAGGAGGTTTTAAGAACGAGACCATTTTGAATATGAATAGGGGATTGTGTGGCATTAAGACGGGGATTATATGCTGTGAAGTTTGAGAGTGGAACAGTAGGGAAATTGAGAAGAATGTTGGTAGTTGTGGAGTGAAACTGTGGAGGGGATTTGAGAGCATTCGATACAAGGTTTTTGAGCCTGGCAATTTAGGATTTTGAGAACGTGACTGTGACGCGTTTAAGAGAACCGTGAGACTTGTTCGGACAAGGATTGGGATTGCGGGTTGTGGGTATTGACAGTGAGGATTTTAATGTTTAAGAAAAGGGGTTTAGATTTTTTTAATGGGATTGATGTGTGTGTTTGAAAGGATTGTGGAAATAGATAGATGGTAGAGAACTAGACAGCAGGACTGGAGTGGTATTAGAATTAGAAATATAATGAGATGAAGAACCGATAAGCTCGGGATTGTAAACAGGATTTAATGTGTTTGCAAGCAGGTGATTAATACATGTAAAGTGTAATGAAGTATGACTGCTTTAACCGTACGTATATCCTGGACCAACGTGTCTTCTTGTTCTGGAACTCAGTTGGGCTGTTGGCCATCGCTGCATCCAACTTAGTCAAATGCGCTTTTGTACCTTTGAGTTGTGGTACTCAACTTTAAGTTATGACTCCGTTTTTAATTAAGCAAAGAATTTAATTCAATATTTTATAGTAGGTTCGTTTTTATCACAAGCTTCGACTCTGTTTTTAGAACTTGTCTGCTTTTCATAGAACGAAACTCGGTAACTGATGAATGGTTTCATTTGTTACCTATAATTTGGTTTTGGAAAGTTGTTAATTGATTTTAAAGTTGATCCGTTTGGCAAACAGTATATTTATTTGACATTAAGATTTTTTGGAATTACCATTGAAGGAAAGCTTTGACTCGATTTGCTTCTTTGGCCTGGCCGTGATGCCACCAGGGGTTGGATGCGGCCCTTGCTTGCCCCAAATGGGTATCAGATGTGCGATGATTCTCACGTCGGTTTTCAGGGATTCGTTAAGAACGAACCATCTTTGATTCCAAGTTTCTGAATGCCATCTACGAACCACATAGACGACGCGGGGCGTTATCCTGGATAATGCACTAAGAGAAGTAAGCAGTAAATGTGAACTTCGATGGAGCCACCTGAAGCTCTTTAAAGAATTCTAAGATTTACGTACAGGTATCTTGTGTGAGTTTGGCCGGCCCACAGCACGTGAGGGGACTGTGGTATCCATCGAATGATTATACAATCAGATGGCGACACGCGGACAGCTAATTAGGGACGGTGAGGATAGCATTATCTCAAGCACGGTTAATGAAGGGGGAATAATGAAGAGCTAGTTCACATACCCCGGCAGTGACTGGTGTGTATAGCAGCCATGATAGGAGTTGGTGCATCTAGAACGAGCAGCGACAGGGTGGGTGTGTGTGTGTGTGTGTGTTTGATGGTGGACACACGGCACGCTCCTCCAGGCAAAGCTGAACGGAAACGTAACCATAATCATTTTCGAGCATATGCATTCTAGGTGCATTCGTACACATGCTTATAAACAAGTATGCATAGTTGTACAGTTATGCGCGTGTGGATGTACACATAATATGAACAAAAATAATCTCTCTCCCTGACACATACGCAGATTGAACGCTTTGCAGAAGAACCTCTTGGCAGTCATGTAAGTAGAATAAGATTGAGTTCCAGGCTGTTATGATTTGTACCCTGTTGTCTCTCTTGCCTTAAAGCAGGGAACCCTTATCTTTCCCGTGACCTTGTTCAACAACAGCAGGAGAAGCAGTTGCCCTGAGGAAGAGCCTCATTTCTAGTTCAGCAGCCACAGCTCCACTAGTTGTGAACCTTTCCTCTCCGTGTATTCTGTTCATGAATTGCAGTGCTAAGTGTAAAAGAGACTTGCGCTTTTCACCTTGTGCCTCAGCTCACACTTCAACAGTAGCAGCTCCGTTCGCTCAGTATCGCCTCTCCTCATCTTGGTCAGGAGTGGCAGCTGTTGGGGAAATAACTTTACCCTCCGCGTCTACTTGTTCAGGAGCGGCTGCACCTTGACTCATAATCGATTGGAACAACAACCCTCCTCACCCCGACGCCCTCTTTACTAGAACATTTTTGTTTGTTCCGTGTTGCTCCGCCTCCTGGGGAAAATGTTCGTTTTCCTTCAGCCAAGTTTTAAGGCGGTAGCAATTTGGCCTCTGTTTGATTTTGGATTTTGTTAGTTACCATGTCAAGAGTTAATTTTTGTTAGTGTATGAATCACAGTTTTCTTTGATTTTCTAGGCTGTTGATATTTCTTTCACTCGTTACAAAATGAATAATGATATAAGGCAGGTGTATGGGGTAGTAATTAACGCGAGTCCTTCCCGTGTGATAAGGATCAGAATGGCGTAGGTGAAAAGTGTTTGCGTTTATCAGAGCGACCATAATGAGCTGGGGAATGAGGAGACTGTAACTCAGGCCGTAATCACCCATGTTTAGAACACAAGGTGTGGTGATCCACCTTTGCCATATCTAGGGAGGGGCACCACGCCCACATGCTCATATAACCCAGCTCGGGCGTTCTTAGGGGAAGAAAAAATAATACTCGGTCGTTATACCGTAGTAATCTGCCGAAAAAAAGAAAATATGATGAGCTGTGTATTTAACCTGATGTACTCGGGTGGTGGAGGGCAGAACGTGTCAGTGTTGATAAGAACCGTTGGATATTTCCTGGATGGAGTAATGAGCGGTAGACAGTGATCACGACACGTCCAACGCCTTCCCTCACATAGCAGCTCGTTAACGGGTCTGCCGAGGTCTCCTGCAGGATACATTACTTCTAACCACTGGTCGTAGGTGAGGTCTTCGCCATCTGCTGCAGTGCCATGACTATCCGTAGGTGCCTGAAGGAATTCGTAACTTCTGCTTCATGACGAACACTCGGACCGCTGGCACTTGGTGGAGTCCTCAAGATCTCCACCAAGTCTGTCATTCTGGACGTTGGTGGTTGGTAGACTTCATGCCTTGAGTGGGTGGGTTATCGAGGCCGTGGCTGCTTGGCAGAACTCTTAACACGAACCTGCTGCAGATCCGTCTTTCTGGCTGGTGTTGCTTGGTAAGGTCTTGTCTGAGGCCCTCACGCACCAACTAGGCCTCCTGCAGAGTTAGTCTTGCAGTTCCCGGTACGTGCGTATA
Source organism: Panulirus argus (assembly GCA_038088735.1). Lineage (NCBI taxonomy): Eukaryota > Metazoa > Arthropoda > Malacostraca > Decapoda > Palinuridae > Panulirus > Panulirus argus. The sequence continues at coordinate 8,535 of JAYMFT010014846.1, read as the reverse complement.
GAGTCCTTAACAGCCATTCTTGCTTATTTAAATTATGTAGCTTGACGGAAATCATCCTAATGTTTGTGGTTTGCAGTACAGTAATCAAGTTAAATGTATTCCTATGTGTGCGACCGGAACTGTGTTAAAGTGCAAGGGGAAAACTTTGAGGGTGTCTCTCTTCTTGCAAGATGGTGCATTTGCAGACATCCATGTTGTTCGTTGCTGATGACATTCGTGATCCTGGCTTAATACTGCCTCGTGCTTATTATCATCATTATTTTTATTATTTTCGTTCGTTTGTGATCATATAGCCACAGAAGCTTTTCGTTGTGAGTTGAAAACTGCGGCATACGACGCATACATGTCCATGGATAACGTGGGACGTGGTAAATCACAATACTGGAATGGAATTTCCATCACGTATCCTCGGAACTTGAACTTCCACTTTACTCCCGAAGGAAAAAAAAAACATGAAAGTTGCAGAATAGATATCGTGACGTCTTTTCTGCGGGTGAAGGGCTGCAGGCTTTGATCGGGCTCCACCTGTGACAGGTGAGTAATGGCTTACTCACGGCACAGCCATGATCCTCCGCTGCTGGGTCCTTCTCTTCAAACGTGAGCTGAGGAACTGCTCCCCTGTGACGTGCTCCACAGGGCCGTGATACTTTTACTAATGGGTGAAACGAGAGGGTAAAAATACATCGGCCGCCCGCCTTTATCAAGTGATTTTAAAGCTTAATGTTTGCTTATCACGATAAATAGGTTATTTTCTGCAAGGGTTTTGTGTTTCAGGTAGCCAGTCCCTGAATATTTAATGTAGCGGTCTTTACCCGAGGGTTATCATCTACCTTCGTTATTTGGGTTACCCTAAATTCATGATCTCGTGCCAGTGAGCGATTGGCACTGACCCTACGGGCCTGGCTCGGGGTAGGTGTATGTTTGTCGAGGCGAGCGGCCAGGGACACCCTCCTCCAGAAGGGTCTCACGTGCTGCTGCCGCCCCACCTCAACTACCTTATTCTTTTACACGAAAAATAGGAAATTAATGCCATCAGATTTATGGGCCAGTAAATCACAGTGCCGTGGAGGGCCAAGATAGGAAGACCTACGCAGGAGGAGTGGACCGTACTGGGGGAAGCTCAAATGGTTTGATATGCCTTTTGCTCTCTCTGTGGTGGAGGTTTCTGTCGGTGTTGTCATGTTGGTGGAATAGGAGTTTCACGTTTCCCAAAGTAATCTTAATATTTACATCTGGATTTTCTTAATTGATATGGATGTATTCTTTATTGTTTTTACTCACGATACAGTAGTGTAGTAAAAACATTGTTCTGGCCTAATGTATATGTCTAGCACGCCAAGAGTTGCCTGAAGGGGTATCGAAATATTTTCGTCCATCTTTGCTGTATAAATGACTTTCTCGATCCTTCTGTAAAACAAAAATGATTGTGTGAAAATAATGATAAGATGCTAACACACACACTTCTGCTGGAGGTGTGGTTAAATATAGGCTTATTATATTTTGAAAGTGTTTAGCATTATATTGAACATTTGACTCTGATGATTAGAAGGCATAAGATGCTAAATATACAGGAATCGCATGGGATTCTCATCCATCACGTAGCGGTCGACTAAAGCCCCAGGTGGACCCACTCAAAGTGATAATGGTCGGGAGTATCTGAATTTTTACGAGACATTGTGCGGTTGTTATAACTTGACGTCTGTTGGTGAGCGGTGTGGAGATGCGGTGGTGTGGCGGTCGAAGGAGAGTGTTGGCGGTTCAGTGTATTGCTGCCCGTCTTCATGAGTGACGTCAGCCTCGTCCAAGGAGACGAGACTCGTGAGTGACGTTAGCCTCGGCCAAGGAGACGAAACTCATGAGTGACGGTAGCCTCGTCGAAGGAGGCGACGCTTTTGGGTGACGTCTACTTCATCCAAGAAGACGACATGATGGCCGCTTCAAAAACGTGAATCCTCTTTATCCCTCCAGGATGGAATTGTCCCATTAAACCGGACAGTGGCTTCCATCAGCCAGGAGTCTGTATAGCAGTGGACAAAAGCCTTTTATATTTACATTGACCCGAGCGGAAAATAAAAGCAGAGAGCGGGAGTTTTGAAAGTTAAATGGGGAAAAAAATAAAATCTAGTTTATTTTTGGCTGGACTGGCTCCAGGACCCGTTCAGTTTATGCTGTAGTCCGTCGCCTGTTCTGTAAACATAGGACTTAACAGTTGCGTTCCGTGGATCCAACAGCATCTCATTTTGGCGCACCTCGGTTTCTGGATACACGTCAATAATGCCTCGAGAACCATGGTAAAAGTTTGGTCGATCAGACTCTGGCTTCAAGCTTGCAAGTCACTGGCTTAGTGTGCCAGTAATGACGGCCACGACATTAGAAGATGACCAAATACGAGCGGCTCATGATGGAACTCAATATATGAATAAATTCAAGCGTGTCTTGGATGAAGGGCGAAGTAGGATTATGGTGACCTCGACTTCAAGTCTAAGATCACGATTTTATTTTTACTCTCTCTGTTGTAGTCAGTTTTACCACAGTGGCTGCGACAAATACCATGATTTTGATAGAACGAGGAATATGGATATAACTCATCTGTAGACCACTTTAAGATTAGTTGTAAACTGACTCCGATCAAAGTGAAAGTCCGGGTTTTTTTTTTTCATGAACATCGACACTTTAAGTTTCCAACTCTTAACAACTGGCAGACGTGGTATCCTCTGTTGTCAGACGGTAGAAGTTCAAGATGATTTTACAGCATCGGAGAATAAAGATTTTTAAAGGAATGTTGCTCTGGGAGTCGTAACGTATGGCTCGCATTGTAGTTACATGGTAGTGATTTGAAAGCCGTATTTTCACCGTGGCCTCACCATTATCGTCTTGAGAAAGCCTTAAAGTGAATAGCCGGCATCTTATTAAGGCAGAAGTTATTGATACGTGATGTATAATTTGTAACCTGTTCTTGACACCGGTCCGCCAGCTTGTTAGGAGGACTAGTCGGTGCTGAGCAGGTACGCGCTACCCTCCGCCACCAACGCCAGCACCACCAACAACAACAACAACTACTACATCTGCAGCTCTGACAACAGCAACAAAATGGACAATAATAGGAGCAGTAACAGTAGGTATTATGATATCCATCACGCTAATTGGATGCTGACGGTGGACGCAGGTCCTGATGGCCTCTCACACCTCAACGATCTACCTACCGCCTTTGGCTTCTGTCTGCCCTTTTCACTTCCCTGCTGCCCTCTCTCCCATTCTCTGCTTCTGCTGTCCTCTTCTCTTACTGACGCTGTTTCTTTTACCCTTGCACAGCTGCAGCTGTCTTGTCCTTTCACCGCTGCTCTCAAACCCTCTCTAATGCTGCTTTATTTATTTACCCTACCTGTGTTTTTTTTAACTTGTATGTGTTGCGCTTCGTGCGTTGGTAATGTCTACTTTGCCAGCGTTGGCACGCTTCTCCCTGGTTTTGAATAACAATCCCACGAAGAAGAAAAAAAAGATATTGGGAGTTGTGAAACACGTTTGTAAGTGTGAGTTGAACTTCGGCTTCCATTCCCGAAGAAAGGGGTTGTTAAGGCCAGATCTTGAGGAACGTCAGTGGTTAACACTCCATCAGCCTACGCAATCTCGAGCATTGTATAAAAGTTAGCTTTTATGATTGCTTGAATTTTTTTCTCTCTCTCCTTTTGCTACTGCTTCCCATTCTTCAGTTCATTTTTTCTTCTTTGCATCATTTGTTGTTGTCAAGCTCCCTGGAGAGTTATCGATCTTCATGAGGTCTGAAGTGTCAACAGAATGACGCATCTCGCTTGGTCACACTCATGGGAGGAACTTTTGAGACATGACACAGCCAAATGGTAGTTGGCTCAACATGACATAAGTAGTATTTGCAGGGTGGCAGGCTGTAACTGGCAACACTCTGCGGGTGGCAGGGCATGACTGTCAACACAGCGAGCATCACGGTAGCCTGTAACTTGCTACGCTGGACGGATAGGTAAAGTGTTACGTTTAGTAACACTCGGCGCTTTGTAACTGAGAATGTTGCGAGTGTCGGGTAGAAGTAACACTGTCACGGCACCCCGTAACCTGTATGGTGGGTGATGTGTTATGACGTGTAACATGCAGTGGGTGGCAGGTAGCGTTTGTAATGCTTGGTGAGTAACTGTATTAACCTTTATGCATGATTTTACGGGCCTTCCTGTTTTGTCCTGGCCTATGGTCTTTAACGATTAGGCAAAAGGACTCGCTCCCCAACCCAAGAGGCGTACCGTCCTGCTCATGGGGTTAATGGCAGCACTTGAGTGGGTGTGATTTCGTAACTGGTAACGCCCAGCGGGTAACGGGTCGTAACAATGATATTTTGACGGGTGGGAGATGGAAGTGTTATGGTTTGCGGCGCAACGTGTGGTGTGCTTGGCAATACCTGGCTATTGGCTGGATGCATCTCTGTAGAGTAGTCGTGGGTGCAAAGTTGGCATCCGTTTGTGGTCGGTATGGTGTAATTTTCAATGTTTAGCCGAGGGTAGGGTATATGTGGCGACACTTGTTGGGCGGCGGGGAACAAGGTGTAATTGGTGACTTTTTGACTGGCGGGTGGTTGGGTGGGTGGCTGTGTAGAGTGGGCATCGCTGGGCTGTTTGATGGGTGAAACAGGCAGCATTTCATGGACGGGTACAGAAAAATGAGCAGCAATTGACGGATGGCAGAGCACAGTTGGCAACACGTAGCCAGCAGCAGGGTATATATAATTGACAACACCTGCCGGGTGGCAGGACAAGGGTATAGGTGGCACCACCTGGCCGGGGGGTGGCAGGGTTGATAAGGGCGTAGATGGCAACACGTGTCTGGTGGCTGGATAATAAGGATATAGATGGCAACACTTGGCGGGTGACAGGTTGTAGCGGCGTTGAGGACAGACGCTGAGCGAGGCGTTGTTATCGCCAGGAAGACTATCAACAGGTACGTGGGGCACTAATTACTCTGTTTATTTAATGAGGGGCGAGGCTTGCCAGGGATAACCGCGATGAACGACACACGAACACTGAATTGACAACGACAGTGCAGCACGACCACTAAGCTGAGTGACAACGGCAAAGCGACGCTAAGATCGACGCCAGCGCGCCCGAGTGACGACGGTGTAGCGCATTAAGTAACGCTGGAATTTGTCGGTGACAACGAACAGCGTCACAGGATGAACGTTAACGCAGTTCTCTTGCTAGACGAGGACGGCGTAACGCAGTGGGTGATGGGGGGGGAGGGAGGGGGGCAGCGCAGCGTAACGGTGAGTGACGCGCTCACTGCACCAAGAGCAACGCTGGCCGGCGTTACATTGTGAGTGACGGGTGCAGTTGGTTTTGATGCAGCTGCCCCACCCTCGTTCAACCCCCATAACGCAGGGGTGACGTACGCAGCTCTTAATATCTTTACAAAACGCTTCTTCAAGCCGTCTCCTCGTCGCACTCGCCAACGTATCTCCTCGGCGGCATATTGTTGTGAGAGCTCCGTAAGAGTTACGGGCCCAGTATCGCGTATATAAAAGGCTGATATAATATCCACCCGCATAAATTTGTAAACGCTCGTGCTTAAAAAAAGTTTTACGACGCGGCAGGTGAGTGCACATGCGTCACGGTCCTTATTTAGTCGTTTGTGGCCGTGTGGGTTAAGTGGTGTCGGGCGGCGCAGCGTGGCGGCGGGCGGCGGCAGAGCCTCGGCCGTTCATATGATTTTTAGCTCCTCGAGAGAAACGTGTCATCGCTTGTGATTTTATGAGAGTTCTCAGAAGTCATTGGCAGCCATGTGACAGCCTACGTGTGTACAAGATTTTCTCTCGAGACGTCTAGTGTTAATATATCAACAGATTTGACATTTGTTACATTTTAAATTATGACGATTGTCTAGAGGACGGTCCGTGTACAGTACGCTCTCTGCCACACCGTGCATATGTAGTACTGGTCTGTGAGACGAATAACTGTTGTGTAAGAGTTATATTAACTGGTATTTGTGATTTGCTCTTGCATCAGGATTATTTTCTGTGAGTCTCAGGGCATCTGTGTTAGTATGTTTAGTCAAAATCTCGTATGCTTTCCTTTCCAGCCTAGTCGTGAGTAACGTAAATATGGAGTTAAAGGATTCGTGCCCGAAGGTTGAAATTAGTCGAAAGACGACCGTACATCAGGGACCCAACGACTGATGACACCAGACACACCAGTCTATCCCAAGTGTTGGCGTAACGGGCGTAACCCTCCGTCCTTCAAAAGAAATAGCCGGAGACGGACTGGGAATTTAGTTGACTGGTCTGTTTACGTTTCACGTCATTTATGATCGTGGAGAGCAGGAAATGAGATACTTTTTAACCCATTATATTTCAACGTGTATTTAAAATATGGTCATTAGTGGAAGTTATCGTCTGAAGTGCAGTGATAATGTCTTGAAATACATGTAGTGCTTTTTCCTCAAAAATATATTCGAAGTGGGACGCTGACGGTCCACATCCTGCCCCGCACCTGCACGTTTCCTTCAAAACTATTTGCGGTAAAGACCCATAATAGCAGCCTTTTTAGTTACATAAATCTGTGAGCGTGGCCCATTTGTAGCAAAAAGTTCCTTCAGCGCCTGTTAATAATGTGCTTAGTTGACTGTCACGTAAGGGAGTCTGTCGGAAGTCGTCCGTTTGGGGATTGTCCACTGGATAAATGTGGTGCCAGCAGCAGCAGCAGCAGCAGCAGTAGTAGGCTGGCTCTCGCCTGCTGGACCAAGGAGGAGCAGCCAGACTGATGGATGGCGAAGTGTGTAATGGCGTCCGAGCTAGCCAATGCCACGACATTCTGCCGCCTGTGGCTCGAGTGGCCCGCGTTTGCACCCTCAAGTACCTGCTGAGTCTTAGCACACATTTTGAAACGTAATCTGGAGATGGTTGAGTTATCGGTGATTCGCCATATACCCAGGTACCACCGGACCATGACTAAACTTAAAAACGATGAAAAAATCTCACGTGAATCGGTCCCCCTTAAAAGAAGGCGAGATCCGTTTATAAGAGAACACTGTGTGCAGACAAAGACGGAAGAGTTCCCTTTAGAAGGAAGTCGTTTGAATGAGTGGGGGGCGGAAGGCTGTTGATACTGCCGTAACGCTGTGAATGAAATACAGACAGCTGGTGATTATGAAATTTATTTTGCTAGAGTTGCCAGTACAGGTCTCCAGGGCTGGACTCGTGGAAGATTATGTAGCTCTGTACAGGGTCAAGAAAACCAGTATATTTTAAGTCTCTGAGAAAATTTATGTGTGTGTGTGTGTGTGTTTTTTTTGAAGAAGATATTTCTCAGCGTTTGTGATTTTTTGCCTCATCGTTGCTCAGTGATCGGCTATTGCTGCTTTTGTGAGTGTTCCACAGTGGAGTATGGCCTTCTGGTTTCATTGTTTTTTATTGTTTGTAGCTGTTTCCTCGACGCCCGTGTGTCTGGTGTGATATTTCACTGTGCTCCCTTGTGTATCATGGCTTCCTAAAGACCCCTTCCAAACACTCTCGTGTGAACTTTCATTATATTACTCTGTTACTTCAGCTAGCGAGTAACTTCTTTGTATTCCGCGTGATAGCGCCTGGGCTGTGTAGCACTAGATTCTCAACGAGTGAATATTAATTCATCCTTGAGGTGTTAGGATGGGTGTTCTGTGTTTAGCATCACGAGAAAGGCCACCCAGAGGGCTCTTCGAGGTGCGTGCCTCCGCCGGCCGGCCGTGGCAAGTAATTGGGTTTGTTCACCAAAACCTGCTAATAACACACTTGGGGATGATCCCGACAACGCCTGCAAGCCCTCAGTCAGACGGATGCCCAACGGATCACAGCACCTGCAAGGCCTCACAGGGACGACGCCTGTGCACCATCATCTTGGTATCCTGGGTAACAATTAGCGGGTGGGATGTCAACAGAAGAGGCTGTTCTGGCGCGGCTGTCCATCGGCAGGGGCGCGCAAAAGGGCGACACAAAATGTTGATTCTGGGATGCAGACGCAGAGCGACGGGCGAGTTGATGGCGGCGTCTGCGGCATCTGTGGTGTCTCATCAGCCGGGAGGCAGCAGCAACAGCGCCATCGCACCGCCGGTGTGCCCGTGGGAATGTTGGTCATCAGGAGCGGCCAGCGTCGCCGGGCCTTGTACGGTCTGATGAAGAAATAAGTCCGGAGGAACAGAGGGGAGATAAGACGGGCAAAGGGTGAGAGGAGGACGCGATGAATATTCAGGCCGCTGGAACTTATTTAATGGTTTTAATGGATTTGTTCTGCAATCGAGTCTGGCTGCGGGTGTCTGGTAGACTCTGACAACAGGTTCTGCTCTTGTTAACGGCTTTGCAGTCCGTTGGTTACCCTTGGGACTGAGGTAGGGACCAACACCTCGCCTGGCAGGGTGTCACTTCATATCCAGCATGGACGGCTACACTGAGTCGATCTTAACATTGGGGTCCGAAGTTATCCAAACACAGTAATACTGACCAGGGGATTATTTATGCATATATATATATATATATATATATATATATAT
>JAYMFT010014835.1:0-16702 GCA_038088735.1 Panulirus argus | reverse complement strand
TGGATGACTGGCTAGCTTGTGAGTGTATCCCTAGCCCCAGATGACTGACTGGCATTTGAGAGTATCACCAAGTTCCAGAATGAATGGTTGGCATGTGAGTGTATCACTAAGTCCCAGGATGACTGGCTAATATACGAGTTTATCACCGACACATTAGGATGACTGGCTGGTATGTGAGTTTATCCCCAAGCCCCAGAATTACTAGCTGGCACGTGAGTGTATCACCAATTTCCAGGATGAATGGTTGGCATATGAGTGTATCACCAAGCCCCAGGATGACTGGCTGTCAGGTTGACTAGCTGACAAGTGAGTTTATCAATGACACCCAGGATGATTGGCTGGTATATGAATATATCACCAAGCTCCAGGATGACTGGCTTTCATATGAGTGTATCACCATGCCTTAGGTTGACTGGTTGGTACGTGAGTGCATCACCAAGCCCCAGAATGACTGACCGACATATGAGTTTATCACCGAACCACAGGATGAGTAGCTGGCATGTTAATGTATCACCAAGCCCAAGGATGACTGGCAAACATGTGAGTTTATAACAAGCTCCAGAATGAGTAGCTAGCATGTGAGTGTATCACCATTCCTCAGGATGACTAACTGGTATGGGATTTTATCACAAAACCCCAGGATGACTGGCTGGCATGTGAGTGTATCATCAAGCCCAAGGATGACTAGCTAGCATGTGAGTGTACCACCAAGCCCCAGAATGAATGGCTAACATGTGAGCGTACCTCCAAGCTCCAGTATGACTGGTTGGCATGTGAGTTTATCACCTAGCAACAGGAAGATTGACTGTCATATGAGTGTATCACCAAGGCCCAGGATGACTGAATGGCATGTGTGTATATCGCCGAGCCCCAGGAAGACTGGTTAGTATGTAAGAGTGTCACCAGCCCTGGGATGACTTTCTTGCATATGAGTGTATCACCAAGCCCCATGATGACTGGATGGCACTTGAATGTATCACCAAGCCTGAGGATGACTGACTGGCATGTAAGTGTATCACCAAGCTCTCAGAATGATTGGCTGACATGTGAGTGTATACCCAACCCCAGAGGACTGACTGGCATATGAGTGCATCACCAAGTCCCAGGATGACTAGCTGGCTTATGAGTGTATCACCATCCCCCACGATGATTGGCTGGTATGTGAGTGTTTCACCAAGGCCAAGGATGACTGGCTTGCATATGAGCGTATCACCAAGTCCAAGGAAGACTAGCTGGCATGTGAGTGTATCACCAAGCCCAAGGATGACTGGCTAGCATGAAAGTGCATTACTAAGCCCCAGGATGACTGGATGGCATGTGAGTGTATCACTACGCCCCAGGACAACTGGCTGACTTTTGAATTTATTCCCAAGCCCAGTGATGACTGACTGGCATGTTAGTGTATCACCATTCCCCAGAATGACTGGTTGATATGTGAGTTAATCACCAAGCCCCAGGATAAGTAGCCTCAACGTGAGTGTATCACCAAGCCACAGGATGACTAGCTGACATATGAGTTTATCACCAAGCCTTAGGATGATTGGCTAGAATTTGAGTGTATCACCAAGCCCTCAGGAAGACTGGTTGGCATACGAGTGTATCACTAAGCCCCAGGATGACTGGTTGATATGTTAGGGTATCACCAAGCCCCAGGATGCGTGGCTGGCATGTGAGTGTATCACCGAGCCCCAGGAAAGCTGACTGAAATGTGAATTTATCCTCAAGCCCATTGATGACTGGCTGGCATATTAGTGAATCACCATTCCCCAGAATGACTGGCTAACATGTGAGTTAATCACCAAGCCCCAGGATTAGTAGCTGGCATATGAGTGTATAACCAAGCCCCAGGATGCCTGGCTAAAATGTGAGTTTATCACCAAGCCTCAGAATGATGGCTTCCATTTGAGTGTATCACCAAGCTCACAGGATGACTGGTAGGCATATGAGTGTATCACCAAGCCCCAGGATGTCTGGTTAGTATGTGAGTGTATCACCAAACCCTGGGATGACTGGGTGAAACGTGGGTTTATCACAGAGCCCCAGGATGAGTAACTGTAATGTGAGTGTATCACCAAGCCCAAGGATGACTAGCTGACATGTGGCTATATCACCAAGCCCTAGAATGAGTGGCTAGCATGTGAGTGTATCACCATTCCTTAGGATGACTAACTGAAAAGTGATTTTATCACCAATCCCCAAGATGACTGGCTGGCATGTGAGTGTATCATTAAGCCCAAGGATGACTCTCTGGCATGTGAGTGTACCACCAAGCCCCCAGAATGAATGGCTGACATTTGAGTTTACCACCAACCTCCAAAAGGACTGGCTGGCATTTACGTTTACCACCAGGACCCAGGATGACTGGCTGGCATGTGAGTGTAACACTAAACCCCAAGATAACTGGGTGACATGTGAGTTTATCACCGAGGCACAGGAAGATTGGCTGGCATGTGAGTGTTTCACTAACCCCAGGAAGACTTTCTTGTATATGAGTGTATCAACAAGCCCCGGGATGACTCGGTGGCATATGGGTTTATCACCGAGCACATGGATGACTGACTGGTGTGTGAGTGTATCACCATGCCCCATGATGACTGGCTGGCACGTGTGTGTATCATCAAGTCCCAGGATGAATGTGTGTCATGTGAGTGTATCACTAAGCTTCAGGATGATTGGCTGGTTGTGAGTATACCACCATCGCCCACAATGACTGGCTGGCATATGAGTGTATAACCAAGCCCAAGGATAACTGGCTTGCATGTGAGTGTATCACCAAGCCCCAGGATGACTGGCTAACATATGAGTGTATCACAAAGCCACAGGATGGCTGGTTGGCATGTGAGTGTATCAAAAAGCCTCAGGATGACTGGCTGATATGTGAATTTGTCACCGAGCCAAAGGATGACTGTCTAGTATGTGAGTGTATAACCAAGCCAAATGATGACTAGTTGACATATGAGTCTATCACCAAGCGCCAGGATGAGTGGCAGGCATGTGAGTGCATCAACAAGCCCCAGAGTAACTTGATGACATCTGAGTGTATCACCAAGCCAGCAGGTGGAATGGCTGACATTAATTTATCACCAGGCCCTGGGATGACTGGATGATATGTTAGTGTATCAACAAGCCCCAGGAAGAGTGGCTGGCATGTGAGTGTATCACCAAGCCCTCAGGATGACTGGCTGACACGTGAGATTATCACCGAACCCCAGGATGACTGGCTGGCATGATAGTGCATCACCAGACCCAAGAATGACTGGCTGACATATAAGTGTTTCACCAAACCCGATGATGACTAGCAGGCATGTGTATGTATCATCAAGGCCCAGTGTGAATGTCTGGCATGTGAGTGTATCACTAAGCCCCATGATGAGTGGCTGATATGTGAATTTATCACCGAACCCAAAGATGATGTCTGGCATGTGAGTGTATAACCAAACTCCAGGATGACTAGCTGACATGTGAGTGTATCACCAAGCCCCCAGAATGAATAGCTGGTATGGGTGTGTACACTCAAGTTTATAGTATGACTGGCTGGCATGTGAGTTTATCACCAATCCCCAGGATGACTCGCTGACATATGAGTTTATCACAGGGTCCATGGATGACTGGCTGGCATATGAGGGTATCAAATTGCTCCATGATGACTGGCTGGCACTTGGGTGTATCACCAAGGGCCAGGATGACTGGCTGGCATCTGTGAGAGTATCACCATGCCTCAAGATGAATGGCTGGTTGTGAGTATACCACCATCACCACCGATGACTGTCTGGCATGTTAGTGTATCACCAAGCCCAAGGATGACTAGCTGATATATGAGAGTATCACCAAGCGCCAGGATGAGTGGCAAGCATGTGATTATACCACCAAGCCCCAGGGTGACTGGCTGGCATACGAGTGTATCACCAAGCCGAACGATGACTGGCTGCCATGAAAGTGTACCAGCAAGCCACAGGATAACTGGAGGGTATGTTATTGTATCACCAAGCCCAAGGATGACTGCCTGACTTGTAAGTTTATCAGAAAGCCACAGGATGACTGACTGGCACGTGAGTATATCACCAAGCCATGTGACATGTGAGTGTATCATCAAGCTCCCAGGCTGAATGACTGACATGTGAATGTATCACCAACTCCAAGGATGGCAGGCTGGTATGTAAGTTTATCACCTAGCCCTAGGATGATTGGTTAATATGTGACAGTATCCCCAGCCCTAGATGACTGACTGGTATGTGAGTGTATCACCAAGCCCAAGGATGACTGGCTGGTTGTGAGAGTACCACCATCCCTCACGATGACTGGCTGGCATGGGAGTGTATCAACAAGCCCCAGGATGACTGGTTGGCATTTGAGTGTATCACCAAGCCCATGCATGACTGACTGATATTGAGTATATCACCAAGCCCCCAGAATAAATAGCTGATATGTGAGTGTACCACCAAGCTCTGGTATGACTGGCTGGCATGTGAGTTTATCACCAATCCCCAGGATGACTCGCTGTCATATGAATTTATCATCGAGCCCATGGACGATTGTCAGGCATATAAAGGTATCAAATAGCCCCATGATGACTGGCTGGCACTTGGGTGTATCACAAAGCCCAAGGATGACTGGCTGGCATGTGAATGTAACACCAAGCCCCAGGATGACTGGCAGGTTGTGAGTATAACACTATCACCAACGATGACTGTCTGGCATGTGAGTGTATCACCAAGCCCAGGATGACTAGTTGACATGTGAGTGTATCACCAAGCGCCAGGATGAGTGACAGGCATGTGATTGTATCACCAAGCCCCAGGGTGATTGGCTGGCATACGAGTGTATCACCAAGCCGAACGAGGACTGACTGTCATGAAAGTGTACCAGCAAGCAACAGGATCACTGGAGGGCATGTAAATGTATCACCAAGCCCCAGGATCACTGGCTGAATTGTAAGTTTATCAAAAAGCCACAGGATGACTGGCTGGCATGTGCGTTTATCACTAAGCCCCAGAATGACTTGCTGACATGTGAGTGTATCACCAAACCCCCAAGATGAATGACTACATGTGAGTGTATCACCAAGTCCAAGGATGACAGGCTAGTATGTGAATTTATCACCTAGCACCAGGATGGCTGGTTGATATGTGATTGTATCCCCAGCCGCAGATGACTGACTAGCATGTGAGTGTATCACCAAGCCCAAGGACGACTGGCTGGTTGTGAGTATATCGCCATCCCTCACGATGACTGGCTGGCATAGGAGGGTATCACCAAGCCCCAGGATGACTGGTTGGCATTTGAGTGTATCACCAAGCCCAAGGATGACTGACTGATATGTGAGTATATCACCAAGACCCAGGATGAGTGGCTGGCATGTGAGTGTATCACCAAGCCCTCAGGATTGGCTGACATGTGAGAGTACCAACAAACCCCAGGATGATTAGCTGGCATGTTAGTTTATTATCAAGCACCTTCATGACTGATTGGCATAAGAGTGTATCATAAAGCCCCAGGATGACTGGTTGACATGTGAGTGTATCATCAAGCCCCAGGATGACTGGCTTGCATGTGAATGTATCAACAAACCCCATGATGACTGGCCGACGTAAGTGTATCACCAAGCACCAAGATGACTGGTTGGCAAGTGAGTGTATCACAAAGCACAGGATGACTGGCTGGCAAGTGAGTGTATCACTAAACTCTAAGATGACTGACTGACATGTGAGTGTATTACCAAACCCTAAGATGACTGACTGACATGTGAGTGTATCACCAGCCGCCGGGATGACTCTGGCATATGAGTGTATCACTAAGCCCCAAGATGACTGGCTGGCTTGTGAGTTTATCACCTGCCCCCAGGATGACTGGCTGACATGTGAGTGCATCACCAAGTCTACAGGATGAATGGCTGACATATGAGTGTACCACCAATCCGCAGGATGAGTAGTGACATGTGAGTTTATCACTAAGCCCCAGGATAACTGGCTGGCAGGTACCTGTGTGAATCACCAAACCTCAGAATGACTGGCTGACATGTGAGCTTCTCACCAAGCCCAAGGATGACTGGCTGATATGTGACTGTACTACCAAGCCCCACGATAACTGGTTGGCATGTGAGTATATCACCAAGTCCCTAGGATAGATGGCCGATATATGAGTGTACTACCATCTCCAGGGTGTGTAGCTAACATTTGAGTGTATCACCAAGCCCCAGGATGACTGGCTGGCAGGTGAGTGTATCATCAAACCTCAAGATGACTGGCTGACATATGAGCTTCTCACCAAACCCACGGACGACTGGTTGGTATGTGATTGTATTACCAAGCCCTACAATGACTGGCTGGCATGTGCGTGTATCACCAAGCCCCCAGGATGAATGGCTGACATGTGAGTGCACCGCCAGGCCCCAGGGTGACTGGATGGCATATGAGTTTATCACCAAGTACCAGGGTGACCGATTGGCATGTGAGTGTATCACCAAACCCCAGTATGACTGGCTGGCATGTGAGTATATCACAAAGCCCCAGGATGACTGGCTCACATGAGAGTATATCACCGAGTACTAGATTGACTGGCTGGCATGTGAGTGCATCATCAAGCCCTAAGATGACTGACTGGCATACGAGTGTATCACCAAGTCCCTAGATGACTGGCAGGCATGTGAGTGTATCACCAAGCTCAAGGATGATTGGTTGCTAGATATATGTATCACCAAGCAAATGGATGATTGGTTGTCACATGAGTGTATCACCAAACCCCAGGATCACTGGCTGACATGTGAATCTATCACCGAGCCCCAGGATGAATTGCTGGCATGTAAGTGTACTACAAAGCCCGAGGATGATTGGCAGGCATATGAGTGTATTACCAAGCCCCTGGATAATTGGCCGGCATGTGAGTGTATCACCAAGCCCATGGATGACTGGCTAGTATCAGTGTGTACCCGCAAGCCACAGGATGACTGGCTGGCATGTGAGTGTATCCCCAAGCCCCAGGATGACTGGCTGACATGTGAGTTTAACAAAAAGCCCCAGGATGATTGGCTGACATGTGAGTGTATCATCAAGCCCCAGGATGACTGGATGGCTAGAGAGTGTATCAACATCCCCCACAATGACTGGCTGGTATGTGAGTGTATCACCAGACCCCAGGTTGTCTGGCTGGCATATGAGTGTATTACCACTCGCCAGGATGACCGGCCGACATGTGAGTGTATCACTAAGCTCCAGGAAGACAGGTTGGATTATGAGTGTATCAAAAAGCCCCAGGATGACTGGCTAATATATATGTTTATCACCGAGCCCCAGGATGACTTTCTGGCATGTGAGTGTACCACCTAGCCCTAGGATGACTGGCTGACATATGAGTTTATCACCAAACTCCCAGGATGAATGGCTGACATATTAGTGCACCTCCAATCCCCGGGATGACTGGCTAGCATGAGTTTATCATCAAGCACCAGGATGACAGACTGGCATGTTAGTGTATCACCAAGCCCCATGATGACTGGCTGGCATGTGAGTGTATCACAAAGCCCCAGGATGATTGGCTTACATGTGAGTTTATCACCGAGACACAGGATGACTGGCTGGCATGTGAGTGTATCACCAAGCCCTAAGATGACTGACTGACATGTGAGTGTATCACCAAGCCCCAGAATGAATGGCTAGCATATGAGTGTATTATCAAGCCCTAGGATGTCTGGCTGGCAAGACTGTGTATAACCAAGCCCCAGAATGACTTGTTGGCAAATGAGCTCATCACCGATCCTCAGGATGACTGACTGATATGCGAGCGTATCACCAAGCCCCAGGATGACTGACTGGCATGTATCACCAAACCCCAGAGTAAATGGCTGGACCCCTGTGTGCCCCCCGTCTTCAATCAGGAATTGGCTGTGGACTAGTCTGAGTCCTACTTCTGTAGTCAGCAAGTGGCTGTGGACCAATATATGCCCTAAGTCTGTAGTCAAGAAGTGGCTTTGGATCAGTATGAATCCTACGTCTTTAGTCAGGAAGTGGCTGTGGGCCAATACGTGCCTTACGTCTTTAGTCAGGAAGTGGATATGGACCAATATGTGCCCTACGTCTGTAGTCAGGAAGTGGATATGGACCAGTATGTACCTTACGTCTGTAGTCAAGATATGGCTGTGGACCACTACGTTCCCTACGTCTGTAGTAAAGAAGTGGCTGTGAACCAGTATGTGCCCTACGTCTGTAGTCAGGAAGTGGCTGTGGACCAATGTATACCCTACGTTTGTAGTCAGGGTTTAGCCTTCAGTGAGAGTGTTTCTAAAAAGATGAGCAGGGGATAGGGTCGGGGGGGGAGTAATTCTTGTTTGGGAGGAGACCCTTCCTGGTGGCCCGTCCTGGTGCCCTTCCAGGCATTTAGTAAAATAGTCTGTGATACTGTTTGTGGTTTAGTTTGTGGTCTGGTCTAGTCTTTAGTACCGTCTGTGGTTCAGTCTCCGATCTAGTCTGAGGTGCAGTTTATTGGTCTCATTTGAAACATCATCGATTATCAACATTATAGGGTATAGTAATGGGTCCTTACGCGGGGCACTACTCAAGAGTGTAGTCTTCATTTTCATGTTCAACTTCTCCCAAAGTTTAGCCTGAAATCTGGCATCAGAGTTCACGGGAGTTCATGATCTGATGTCTTTTTGGGGAACCCATTTGGGTCAGCGATAAAATCCTCATGTTGAAGGCCCAGAGAATCGTGACCCGATAGTGTCAGTAATCCAAGGTTATTCAGCTTTTACAGTAAAACACTGACTTTGACAGTAACCCAATGTTTCCTAAAGTCTCCTACAACCTTCTACTTTTACCAGTACAGTAACATAGTTATCCTGTTACTAATCGTTACTCACAAACTCCCACAGTCGCACAGGTTTACTTCATTCAGTCACGAGACTTCAAGTCAGGGAACATTTTACTCGCCCTTTCCTCACACACGTCACTCATGGTCCCAGGCTGTCACTACAGTCTCGGACCTAAGACATAGCTTTGCCCGGTACTGCATCTTGCCGCAACGCCTTCCCTCACTGAGATATTGCTCAACAGTCGGTAGTCGTTATGAGCAAGGGTCCAGCCGCACATGGTGGCGTCCTGCCTCCTGTTGCATCGGCCAGCTTTAGGAAATACCCTGAACTTTGACACACAACGCCTGGTGGCCACGTCGCACTCCTGATCCTGACTCAGTGTTTGACCTCTCAGTTTGGTGGGTCACCTGATGCTGTGTCTTTTGCACCTGCTGGTGGTCTCCTCCTCTCACATAATGATTTTATTAATGCCAGTGAGATTAACTGTTTACCTTAATAGTATCATGACACAATAAACATTCGAATGAATATTTGGTGGCACACGACTGTGTTTTAGTGATTCGGTTACTTTGGTAATCGTATGTACAGTCTGGTCGCCGGCATGTGGCAATGCAGCCTGGTTGTCGGCATGTGGCAATGCATTCTGGTTGCCGGCATGTGGCAATACAGTCTGGTTGCCGGCATGTGGTAATGCAGTCTGGTTGCCGGCATGTGGCAATGCAGTCTGGTTGCCGACATATGGCAATGCAGTCTGGTGGCCGGCATGTGACAATGCAGTCTGGTTGCCGGCATGTGGCAATGCAGTCTGGTTGCCGGCATGTAGCAATACAGTCTGGTTGCCGGCATGTTGCAACACAGGCTGGTCGCCGGCATGTGGCAATACAGTTTGTTTGCCGGCATGTGGCAATGCGGTCTGGTTGCCGGCATGTGGCGATGCAGTCTGGTTGCCGGCATGTGGGAATACAGTCTGGTTGCCGGCATGTGGCAATACAGTCTGCCGGCATGTGACAATACAGTCTGGTTGCCAGCATATGGCAATACAGTCTGGTTGCCGGCATATGGCAATGCAGTCTGGTTGCCAGCATGTGGCAATACAGTCTGGTTGCCGGCATGTTGCAACACAGTCTGGTCGCCGGCATGTGGCAATACAGTCTGGTTGCCGGCATGTGGCAATGCAGTCTGGTTGCCGGCATGTGGCAATGTAGTCTGGTCGCCGGCATGTGGCAATACATTCTGGTTGCCGGCATGTTGCAACACAGTCAGGTCGCCGGCATGCGGCAATGCAGTCTGTTTGCCGGCATGTGGCAATGCAGTCTGGTTGCCGGCA
The DNA here is from genome assembly GCA_038088735.1 of Panulirus argus. Taxonomy (NCBI): domain Eukaryota; kingdom Metazoa; phylum Arthropoda; class Malacostraca; order Decapoda; family Palinuridae; genus Panulirus; species Panulirus argus. Next base: position 6,572 of record JAYMFT010014835.1, on the reverse strand, counting down.
TGTGGCAATGCAGTCTGGTTGCCGGCATGTGGCAATACAGTCTGCCGGCATGTGACAATACAGCATTTGGCAATACAGTCTGGTTGCCGGATGTGGCAATACAGTCTGGTTGCCGGCATGTGGCAATGCAGTCTGGGTGCCGGCACGTAGTAATACAGTCTGGTTGCTGGCTTGTGACAATAGAATCTGGTTGCCGGCATGTGGCAACACAGTCCGCTTGTCGGCATGTGTCAATACAGTCTGCCGACATGTGTGAATACAGTCTGGTTTCCGACATATGATAATTTAGCCTGGATGCCGGCATGTGACAATACAGTCTGGTTGCCAGCATATGGCAATACAGTCTGGTTGCCGGACGTGGCAATACAGTCTGGTTGCTGGCATGTGGCAATACAGTCTGGTTGCCGGCATATGACAATACAGTCTGGTTGCCGGCATGTGGCAACACATTCTGCTTGTCGGCATGTGGCAATAGTTTTCCGGCATGTGGGAATACAGTCTGTTTGCCGGCATATGGCAATGCAGTCTGGGTGCCAGAACATGGCAATACAGTATGGTTGCCGGTATGTAGCAATGCAGTCTAGTTGCCGGATGTGGCAATACAGTCTGGTCGCCGGCATGTGGCATTATGGTCTTCTTGCCGGCATGTGGTAATACAGTCTGATTGTCGGCATGTTACAATACAGTCTGGTTGCCGGCATGTGGCAATACAATCAGCCGGCATGTGGCAGTACAGTTTGGTTGCCGGCATCTGACAATACAGTCTGGTTTGCCGGCATGTGGCAAACAGTCTGCCGGCATGTGGGAATACAGTCTTTTTGCCAGCATATGGCAATGCAGTCTGAGCGCCGGAGCGTGGCGATACAGTCTGGTTGCCGGCATGTGGCAATACAGTCTGGTTGCCGGCATGTGGCAATGCAGTCTGGATGCCGGCATGTGGCAATACAGTCTGATTGCCGGCCTGTTGCAATATAGTCTGGTTGCCGACATGTGGCATTACAGTCTGGTTGCCGGCATGTGGCAATACAGTCAGGGTTGCCAGCATGTGGCAATACAGTCTGGTTGCCGGCATGTGGCAATACAGACGGCCGGCATGTGATAATACAGTCTGGTTGCTAGCATACGGCAATACAGTCTGGTTGCCGGATGTGGCAATGCAGTCTGGTTGCCGGCATGTGGCAATGCAGTCTGGTTGTCAGCATATGGCAATGCAGTCTGGGCGCCGGAGCGTGGCGATACAGTCTGGTTGCCGGCATGTAGCAATACTGTCTGGTTGCCGTCATGTGGCAATGCAGTCTAGTTGCCGGCATGTGGCAATGCAGTCTGGTTGCCGGCATGTGGCAATACAGTCTGGTTGCCGGCATGTTACAACACAGTCTGGCCGCCGGCATGTGGCAATACAGTCTGTTTGCCGGCATGTGGCAATGCAGTCTGGTTGCCGGCATATGGCAATGCAATCTGATTGCCGGCATGTGGCAATACAGTCTGGTTGCCGGCATGTGGTAATACAGTCTGCCGGCATGTGACAATACAGTGTGGTTGCCAGCATATAGTAATACAGTCTGGTTGTCGGATATGGCAATACAGTCTGGTTGCCGGCATGTGGCAATGCAGTCTGGATGCCGGCACGTGGTAATACAGTCTAGTTGCTGGCTTGTAACAATGCAATCTGGTTGCCGGCATGTGGCAACAGTCTGCTTGTCGGCATGTGGCAATACTGTCTGCCGGCATGTGGGAATACAGTCTGGTTGCCAGCATATGGCAATACAGTCTGGTTGCCGGACGTGGCAATACAGTCTGGTTGCTTGCATGTGGCAATGCAGTCTGGGTGCCGGCACGTGGTAATACAGTCTGGTTGCTGGCTTGTGGCAATATAATCTGGTTGCCGGCATGTGACAATACAGTCTGGTTGCCAGCATATGGCAATGCAGTCTGGTTGCCGGACTTGGCAAAACAGTCTGGTTGCTGGCATGTGGCAATGCAGTCTGGGTGCAGGCACGTGGTAATACAGTCTGGTTGCTGGCTTGTGGCAATACAATCTGGTTGCCGGCATGTGGCAACACAGTCTGCTTGTCGGCATGTGGCAATACAGTCTGCCGTCATGTGGCAATACAGTCTGGTTGCCGACATGTGACAATACAGTCTGATTGCCGGCATATGGCAACACATCTGCTTGTCGGCATGTGGCAATACAGTTTGCCGGCATGTGGAAATACAGTCTGTTTGCCGGCACATGGCAATGCAGTCTGGATGCCGGAACATGGCAATACAGTATGGTTGCCGGTATGTGGCAATGCAGTCTGGTTGCCGGATGTGGCAATACAGTCTGGTTGCCGGCGTGTTGCAATACAGTCTGGTTGCCAGCATATGGCAATACAGTCTAGTTGCCGGTATGTAGCTATAAAGTCTGGTCGCCGGCATGTGGCTGTACAATCTGGTTGCCGGCATTTGGCAATACAGTCTGGTTACTGGCATATGGCAATACGGTCTGCCTGCATGTGGCAGTACAGTCTTTTTGCTGGCATCTGACAATACATGTCTGGTTGCCGGCATGTGGCAATACAATTTGCCGGCATGTGGAAATGCAGTCTTTTTGCCGGCATATGGCAATGCAGTCTGGCCGCCGGAGCGTGGCAATACAGTCTAGTTGCCGGCATGTGGCAATACAGTGTGATTGCCGGCCTCTGGTAATACAGTCTGGTTGCCGGCATGTGACAATACAGTCTGCTTGCCGGCATGTGGCAATACAGTCTGGTTGCCGGTATGTGACAATACAGTCTGGTTGCCGGCATATGGCAATACAGTCTGGTTGCCGGCATATGGCAATACAGTCTGGTTGCCGGCATGTGGCAATAAAGTCTGGTTGCCGGCATGTGGCAATACAGTCTGGTTGCCGGGATGTAGCAATAAAGTCTGGTTGCCAGCATGTGGCATTAGAGTCTGGTTGCCGGCATGTAGCAATACAGTCTGGTTGCCGGCATGTGGCAATGCAGTCAGGGTGCCGGCACGTGGTAATACAGTCTGGTTGCTGGCTTGTGGCAATACAGTCTGGTTGCCGGCATTTGGTAATACAGTCTGGTTGCCGGCATATGGCAATACAGCCTAGTTGCCGGTATGTACCAATAAAGTCTGATCGCCGGCATGTGGCAATACAGTCTGGTTGCCGGTATGTGGCAATACAGTCTGGTTGCCGACATATGGCAATACAGTCTGGTTACCTACAGGTGGCAATAAAGTCTGGTTGCCGGCATATGGCAATACAGTCTGGTTGCCGGCATGTGGCAGTAAAGTCTGGTTGCCGGCATGTGGCAATACAGTCTGGTTGCCGGCATGTAGCAATAAAGTCTGGTCGCCGGCATGTGGCATTAGAGTCTGTTTGCCGGCATGTGGCAATGCAGTCTGGTTGCCAGCATGTTACAATACAGTCTGCCGGCGGTGTGGCTGTACAATCTGGTTGCCGGCATTTGGCAATACAGTCTGGTTACCGGCATATGGCAATACGGTCTGCCTGCATGTGGCAGTACAGTCTTTTTGCTGGCATCTGACAATACATGTCTGGTTGCCGTCATATGGTAATACAGTCTGCCGGCATGTGGGAATACAGTCTGTTTGCCGGCATATGGCAATACAGTCTGATTGCCGGATGTGGCAATACAGTCTAGTTGCCGGTATGTGGCAATGCAGTCTGGTTGCCGGCATGTGGCAATACAGTCTGGTCGCCAGCGTGAGAGACGGGCACATTTTTCTCTTTACATGAGAATGCTGGTTGAGGGTTAAAGGTCCTTTCCCCACTGACCTGTGTCACTCACCCGACGTTTTAGGATATTCCTCCGCTGGACCAGCTGGAGAAGATTACATTAGTTACATGAACCAAAGTCGCTAATATGTAGGAAACACTCTGGTAACGATGAGCTTTCTTGTCCTTCAATCCTTCTGGAATTTTCACCCAAACGTTACGTACACTGTATTGGAAAGTCTTTCGTCGCTAACGTCCTGCGTGGCTTAAAGTGGAGCGAATCTGAAAAATAACGTCTGTAATGGGAAAGCTCATCATGATGACAGAACTGGTTTCGACCACTGACGATCTACCTACGTCCTAACTAAAGGGGAAACCAGTGACGTGCTTTAAATGTACATATAACCATCTTCCACTGACTTCGTAACCATACAAAGGAATCTTACTGCGAGCTGGAAGTCTTCACTCGCTCATCAAATGAAGGAAAAAAATGAACTTTTTTTAAAAGGAAATGCTGCTGCTAAAAAGGCTGTTGAACGACGACTGACAATGACAGACTGAAGAGCATGAGATTTAAAGTCCTCTAACGATCATTTCAGTTTATTTCAAATTATCCAGAGAGTAGGAGATATTTTGATACATTTGTGAGAGATGTAAGGCTGGTCGGAGACGGGGAGATTAACACTCATTCTCTGGAGAGCCGCCAAAGATATACGTACCTAAATAAACTGTACACTTAGTAAGGCAGGGCGCCACAGCCCACGACGACATCTACCAGAGTCTACAGGAAGACGATGAGACGCACATGTTATATATACATGTAAGCACGTTGTCGTGGCTTCTGTAGACACAATGTACACACATCTTGGAATATAACCAAGTTCCTCTTCTTGAGTAATGTAACCAAAACTAAAGTTCATCTGTCGATGCAAAAGTTAGAATCTGACAGTATAATTACTCTGTCAACAACAGATGTTTATCAAAATCTCGGAATAAAAAGTTCCGATATTCAAACTGATAATTCTTCTTCATGCAAAGGCATCGGGCAGAGAATATTGTGGACACTAAAGAGTCGTTGCCGTGGACTGTCCGGCAGTGCTACATATTGAGGCTGTGGCTTCACGGTTCCGACATAACGCAACACATGATTAAAGAAGATACTGTTAGGTGGAGTTAGGTCAAGTGAATTGTCCCAGTAATTAACCTCACAATATGTAAGCCAACATTGCCAATGGTTGCCTTATATTAGATTATGTTTGGTTGATTAGTTCATACATCAAGTGAAGTAAATGAACCGGAAAGCGACGTCACAACACTAAGATACAGTCACTTCCTCACGCCTGTTACGGCTGAGAGACTGGCAAGTTTGGCACACCTGCTGTGGCTCACAGTCACTGTTGTGTACACATAGCCTCTGATCGTCACAGACATGTAAGGTTGGCTCTTCTGTTGTCACTCGTTAGTGTCAGCCTTGGGTGGGGGAAGGGGGGGGGTTAGCATGTCCGTCAGGGTCAGTTCTGGGAAATCAATGTATCCAACAGCGTCAGCCTGGAGGAACCAACATGCCTGACAGCGTCAGCCTGGTAGAGCTACCATGTCAGATAGCATCAGTCTGGGGGAGTGAAGACGTGTGTCAGCGTCAGCCAAAGGGAGCCGACAGGTCTTGGTTCTGTCAGCCTCTGAACATGGGCTATAACATCATGCAAAAGGTTTCCTCCTGCCGATTTTTTTTTCACCTAACTTAAAGTGACTTTGAATTTCATCTCACAAGAAGCAGGTGTTCCGTAACACTGCTTTATTTCCTTTCCTGCTGAGGAAAATGATGTCTGTTAGATTTGATCAGTCGTGATCATTATAAACCAGAACCTTTGGCCTGACATGTGAGCTAACTAACATTAACTAGATCTGTTTCATCATCATTTGTATATTACATGGTTCTTGATGATAGGTCCTCCTATTTTTCATGGGGGAAGGGGAGGGGAGGAAAGATACACCTTTTTATGGTTATTTCAAGAATATTTTGTTCATCTGTAAGAACAGCTGCCACAATTTGACTACGTTTGCGTTCTTTCGTCCGGGAATATTGCGATTCTTTGTGAAGATATTATAGTGCCACTGAAGCGACGACAAAGAATTAAAGCGTAAACCTTCAAGAAGACAAAGGCTTGCTAAGGTCAGGTCAGCAACGTTGGTCCTGGTGGCAAAACTGAGGCTGGCAGGCTGCTATGGGCAGTGTGGGACTGCAGTGTGAGCTGTGTACCTCTCGTCAGGTCCACCAGGTATGGCTCGGGCCCGCATCATGACCGCCACTCTGACTGTGGGAACTGCTCTGAACAGAAACAGAGTCCTCTCCTTAACGCTCTCTGAAGAGACCAAACATGTGGATGAACAGGCCTGATTTTGGAGAAAATGAGACACATGTTGTGTAGTAGATGATGTGTACAGACATACAGACATACAGCTTACACACACACACACACACACACACACACACACACACACACACACACACACACTCACACACACACACACACTCACAAACACACACACACACTCACAAACACACACACACACACACACATACACACACACACACACACACACACACACACACACACATATATATATATATATATTTTTTTAATGCATATTCGCCTTTTCCCGCGTTAGCGAGGTAGCGTTAAGAAAAGAGGATTGAGCCTGTGAGGGAAAATCCTCACTTGGCCCCTTCTCTGTTCGTTTTTTGGAAAAGCAGAAAATGGAGGGGAGGATTTCCAGCCCCCCGCTCCCTCCCCTTTCAGTCGCCTTTTACGACACGCAGGGAATACGTGGGAAG
>JAYMFT010014825.1:0-16702 GCA_038088735.1 Panulirus argus | reverse complement strand
GGGGTAAGTACCGAAGACCTTCTTTCTCAACCCTCTCCATCCCCCCCACCCACTTTTTTAGGGGGGGTTGGGGCCCATTTTGTTTTTCTGTAAGTATAGGGAGATTTCTCAGTCTGTATATCTTTTTTGTTTTTTATGGGGTGAATATGTGTGTGTATGTATGTATGTATGTATGTATGTATGTATGTTTGTGTGCGTCTGTGTGTGTGTATGTATGTATGTATGTATATGTGTGTGCGCGTGTGTGTGTGTGTGTGTGTGTGTGTGTGTGTGTGTGTGTTGAAGCCTCCCACGCAGAGGTAGTGGCGGCTGGCCAGTGATGTTTCCACTCCCCAAAGCCCAAAACCAAAGCGCAACAGACCATAGGGCTTAAACTGAACCCATCCTCTCGACCTCCCCAAAGTTCAGCCCATAAGGTCAGACGGACGGAAGAGGGACGAGGACTCGCCTCACTCGTCACTGACCTTGACCTCTCAGTTTCTGACCTCAGACACACACAGCACAGTTGAGGAATGACCTCAGTCAAGGACACGTCGACTGTCTTTGTTATAGCTGGCCCGGTCCCGGATCTTATTTACCTGTGACCCTGACCTTTGACCTCTTGACCTTAAAAAGTTAGGTTAACGACGCCTGTGACCCCTTGACTTTAAAGCTATGTCATCGTTCGCGACCTCTTGACCTTAAGGCTGGGTCAACGCCCATGACATCAGTCTTTTGATTTTCTGACCTAAAAATAAAAAAAGCAAAAAAGGTATTGCAACTTTGACCTTATGATTCCAACCATGAACTGGGCGATGGGAGAGGTGTGAGGGAATGTTAGGACAGGTGTGGGCGATGGGAGAGATGTGAGGGATGGAAGAGGCGAGGGTGATGAGAGAGGTGTGAGTGATGGGAGAGGTGAGGGGTAATAAGTGATGGAAGAGGGATGAATTATGATCCACGGTCCCTGAGAACCACCACAACCTGCCCTCCACGATGGCCCCTGACAACAACTGCGACTCCAAAACAGCCCTATGGATTCTAAAATCAGACTACCAAGTAGTCTCCTTTCCGCAAAGTACACCATCAGATATCCGTACGTAAAACTGAAACCTAAGATACAGGAGAAAGACTCTGTGGCTGTAAAGAGGACTGACACACAGGAAACAAAGATTGGAATTAAATATGGAAGCGTGACGAGCGGGGTACCTCAGGGATCAGTCTCTGGTGGGACCCCATCGTTTTGTAGCTGCGTGGCTTAAGTATCCTACACATATTTGAAGAACATTTCCAGCAGTCGGTCAGGTGTTCCTACACTCGCCTTGAACTCATATGGAATGACTTTATCGCATTTGCCTCATATGGACCAACATTCTTCAACAGCCTATTTGTCTTTTCTTGCAATTTCTGAGTCCTCTACCCCGTCGTACTTCGCTGAAGTTGAAGTTACAGTGTTCTCCTTTCTAAGTACAACTTGGAGTTTAACATACTTTTATTTCCTTACATTTTCTCATTGTCTTCTGACTCTGTAGGCCTAATCAGCTGCTCATTATCCGACATTCTAAACCCAATAAATCTATGGAATAGCCTTGGATTATCATCTGCCTTGTACACAATAATTTTCTTTCATAGCTTCCCTCCTCCTCCTCCTCCTCCTCCTTCCTTATATTAATAATCTGATTCTTTCCTCTCGCTCTCTCATACCTTTCAAATGCTGGCTGGCTATAGCCCCGTCTGTCTTTTCAGCATATTACATCCCTAAGCATTTTTTCGCTTTTTGACGCCTATGACAGAGAACCTCGTTCTTTCTAACCTTCTCTCTCTCTACTCACTCGTAAAGGTGCCTGTGCACTAACCCATTTATTAATGATTTAGCAGAACTTCCATCACAATGTTCTTATACTGTTTTGCGGAAATCTAACTTACAATTTATGTTCCTGGTGAAACTGCTTAGCTTTTTCGTAGTATCAACGACTGCGTGTCTTCCATGAGTCTGACTTCCTATCTGGCCTTCTTTTTATCTCGCCATTAATCACGAGGCTTTCCTTTTTATCCTGCCATCAATCACGAAGCCAAAAGTAAGCGGTAAAAACCACCACTTTACCAAGTGGTGTATCATGTCGCATATTTTCTATTCTCGCGTCATCAATCATCAGACGATGATCTGGTTTTGAGAGCGTATCAACTCCTCCGACTCTGGCGTGTTCAGTGTCATGTTCAGACGGGAATTTCTCATGTACAAGCCCTAAGAACTTGTGCCTCCGGGAGAGTCGTCGCGTTGATAAAATCCTTTATTATTAGAATTTACCTTCTTTGAGTGATGCGTGTGTCGCTGCCTCCTGCTCCATCGCTATATTGTGCCTTCATTTGTCTTTGTTAAATAATTGTTCTGGTTAATGAGACTTCTCTGAAAGGTTATAAATCATCAGCATTAACGAGCAAGATTTTCCTTGCGTTCCCCTTCCCCTTCATGTAGTTTAAATGGGTCATCTACAGGTACTTCTTGAAGCTCTATTTCATCTCATATCAAGAGAGCTAATGCTCTCTGGGCAAGATTTTATTAGATCTTATCTCTTCAGTAAACTTCGTGTCCATGACTCCAGTAATATCTGCTCTGATTTCCCTGATTCGGTCTTTAAATTCCGGGTCCGTTCTATTTACCACCAGTGCATCCGCATTCCTGTACACTTTTTCTTCTGTACTTTAAGAATCCAGCCGCAGAACATATCATCAAACAGATAAAGTAAATTTTTTCTAATCCGCAATTTCCGATAAAATTCCCATGGCGGTATCTTCCCTCTGCACCGCATGATCATTTGCTTCTATTCCCATCTTTTTTCCCTACCGGCAGTTGAGCCGGAGGGAAAGGTGGTGGTGGTGGTAAGGAGTTGGCTTCGACTGTGCCATCCTATTTCCATTACTATATCTAGAATGTTTCTACTGACCAATTCGTTATGTACCATCAGGTGTCCCGTTGTCAGTGCTGTCCATAACATTCAGTTCTATTCTAACACTACTTTGATATGCCTGTCCTCTGTGTTAATGGCGGTGCTGATCTCCTCTATAGCTTCTTCTGATGCCCTCGTTGTTTTTTTTCTTCCTCAACCTTCCTTAGTTCACTCTCTCCTCTAATTAACACCCATCGCAATGCTCGGACTAACACGTTTCTTAGCCTGCTTAAGTACTTTCCGGATACATATATCCATTTTGAAATTAGTCTTTAATGATAGCCTCTTATATCTTGACAATAATTCCCTATTTTCTTTATTTCCTTCTCTTTTTTTGTGTGTAATTACCTATTTACACTTATGGAAAGGGAATTTTACACTCATGGGTCTCATCTTTTGTACCTTCTCCACTCTCTCGTAACATACTAAACCTTACGTTCTCCGCATTCACCATTTCATCATTCACTTTATTCCACTGATACCAGCACTCTCATCATATAAACGTTCTTCTGAACATCTTTTCTTAAATCATCTTGCTACATTTCTTGTTATGGCCTGAGGCTGTTCTCTCTCTTTGCATCTTTCCAACACACCTGTTCACCGCTGACATCATGAAATGGGTCTAGGAGCTTTAAAGACTGTGATCGGGTCACTCTTTTACTCTTCATTCTTCCGTGATGGACAAACCTGAGGCCTTCAGCATTTCCCTACAACAATCCAGCTCTCTTACTCCTAGCACCACCTACGTTGCCCTCCTCTGGTGGACCTGCTGCTCTATCGCTTCCTTGTACTTAATCAACTTCGTCGGCCGAACTTGAGAACCGAATTTTAGTTCTGGCCTGACAACAGGACGTGGAGAGCTTCCTGAACGTTTTTCCTCATCCTTATTCTTCAATGTTATTCTCTTAGTAGTCAGTAGAGAGTTTGTCTCCTTTCCTATCCTTCTAAACTGGGTCTCTGACGACAAGTTGGGGTCGATGTCTCCTCTAAAGTCTTTGTTCGCACAAGCACCAGTATCAGCAATATCAACAACAGCAGTATCAGCAGCAGCAACAGCGGCAGTATCAGTAACAACAGAAAGATCAGCAGCAACAGTAACGGTATCAGTATCAGCAGCAGTATGTCAGTAACAACAAGAACAGCAGTATTAGATGCATTAACAGCACCAGTATCAGTATCAGCAGCAATATCAACATCAACAGCAGCATCAGTACCATCAGCTGCAGCAGCAGCAGCAGCAACATCAGTGGCAATGGTATCAAGGTACGTATCAGCAGCAGTAGCGGCAGTATCAGTATCGGTATCAGCAGCAAGACCGACAGTATCAGTATCTGTAACAGTCGCGGCAGTATCAGTGCCCAAATCAGTAGAAAGCAGAAAGCAACAATAACAAGAGTAGTTAGGACAGCAGCAATGGAAAAAGAGGAGGAGGAAGAAGAGGAAGAGGAGGAGGGAAAAGAATGGGGTGAGGGGAGAAAGAGGGAGGAGGAGGAGGAGGAGGAGGAGGAAGGAGAAGAAGAGGAGAAGGAAGAAGAAAGAGAAGAAGAGGGTGAGGAGGAGGAGGATGGAGAAAAGGAGGAGGAGGAGGAAGAGAAGAAGAGGGTGAGGAGGAGGAGGAAGGAGAAAAGGAGGAGGAGGAGGAGGAGGAGGAGGAGGAAGGAGAAGAAGAGGATGAGGAGGAGGAAGAGGAGAATAAGGAAGAGAGGCGGAAGAAGAGAAGCGGGAGTAATGTTGGTAGCACTCGGTAGTTGCCATGGTTACCCCCGGGGGTAACCCCCCCCCCGCCTGCCGCACATCACACACCACAGTTTTATACTGTGTGTATACAGACACTCGTGTGTGTGTGTGTGTGTGTGTGTGTGTGTGTGTGTATAACTCAGTATGCCGTACAACTATGTATACAGACACTCGTGTGTGTGTGTGTGTGTGTGTGTGTGTGTGTGTGTGTATAACTCTGTACGTCGTACAACTATGTATACAAGCAGTCGTATATGTATGCCGCATGCAGCACAACTATGTATACAGACACTCGTGTGTGTGTGTGTGTGTGTGTGTGTGTGTGTGTGTGTGTGTGTGTGTGTGTGTGTATGTATAACTCTGTATGCCGCACAACTAAGTATACTGACACTCGTGTGTGTATGTATACCTCTGTATGCCGGACATCTACGTATAGAGACACTCGTGTTAGCGTGTGTTAGAGTGTGTGTGTGTGTGTGTGTGTGTGTGTGTGTGTGTGTGTGTGTGTGTGTGTGCGTGTGTCGTTAGTCAAGAACAAAATTAATTTTATGAACAATAAATCATTCCCCCGAGCTTAACGATGTGACCCTTGGATGGAAAAACACTACCCTTGGGTACCGCGGTACGACCCTTGAGCACGACGGTACTACCCTTGAGTACGACGAGATGTTTACTACAACATAATATGAGGATTATCAAACCTCGACGCCCTGTGTTATGGATATGGTGAAAAAAAAAAACCTCCCTGAAGCCAGATGATAACATTTCCGGAAACTGGGTCAAGCCAACAGTCGTACCGTCGTGCTCAAGGGTCGTACCGCCGTGCTCAGGGGTCGTACCGTCGTGTTCAGGGGTCGTACCGCCGTGCTCAAGATGTCTACGAGTCTTACCTTATGAAATACTACAAGAGTTTCGTGTTGAATGTATTTTCTAACAGGGCTGTGTTCCACTTCAGGTTTTCTTAAGAGGCTCTCACCACGTACCGTCCGCACCATGTACCGTCCGCACCACGCACCGTCGCCAAGACTCTGGTGTACCTCTGGCAGTACTTTGCAGCCTACTAGATGATGGTCTACATATACACGGGGTAGACTAGGTGCGGTATGCGATAGAAAGCAGACACGCCAAAGCAGGCCCAGCGGTTGACGATGGGTGAAGTAATGGATGACCCGGAGTCTTTATGGATGACTAGATTGTTCAGGATAACTCACTGCTGTTACGGATGACTTGAAATTGCTGTGGATGACTCAAGACCGTTCTGGGTGACTCTAACCCACTTTCGATGATTCAGACTGTTATATGATGACCCCAAACTGTCACAGATGACTCAACTCCCTCATGGATGACTGAAGAGAGTCATAGATGACTCGAGGTCCGTGGCGATGACTTCAAACAGCGGTGGAAGACGAACGATCGTCATCACATGTGACCTTTGACCTGATAGTTAAGAATGCTCTATATCCACCAAGGAATCCTCTTAACGAGGCCATTGACCACCTCTCTCTAGTCGTACATCCTCGAAAGATGAACGACTACTGACCGTGCGACCTGACGGTAGTACGACTCACTGAGTTCTTTGAGCTGGACGACTAGACGCAAGGTAGGTACAACTTAACAGAACTCCTGAAGCCTCTGACGACTTGGTGGCACAACGACTCACTCGGTTCTTCGACAGAACTCCTTGAGTCTTGACGACTCACCCAGTTCTTCAACATTGACGGGTAGACAGCATGACGACTTACTGGGTTCCCTCAAAGCCAGACGACGACTTACCGGGCTCCTTTAAACTCGACGACTCTTAAAATACGACGACTTACAGAGTTCCCTTTGAAGCTTGGGGACTTTGAAAGGGCACGAGTACTCACCGAGTTCCTTGAGCTTATCGGACTTGGTGACTGGGTCGTCGCAACAGGGGAAGCCTCCCACCGTATAGAAGCAGAGTTTCTTGTTAAGGTAGAGGAACAGCACGAAGAGGAACACGACGAAGGCCGCCACCGCCCCGAGGAATGCTGTCGCCTCCACCGGCACTGTGGGTGGAGAGAGAAAGAACGGGCCTGGTTAGTGTGTGGTACTCGCTGGGTCAGTCTCGGGGGGGTTAAAACAAAGACACATTAACAGAAGACCTGGTGGTCTGTGGCGAGGTTATCATCTCCTGGAGGATAATAATGGCACCTTACAATCGTAATCTGTAAAGGGGGAGGTGGGATTAAGTAAATCAGAAGGCTCCTCCTCCCACACCCACCGCTCCCTCCGGCCTATCAGCCAGCAGGAAGAACCAGTATAGAGGCACATCACATGCCACAGAGATAATACACTGACATGGATATCTTTTAAGAGAATATAAATAGGAGAGAAATTTCGATGTAATTTCAGCCGCCGGACTCTGAGGAGGCTGTACTGTAGCCTCTAATCTGTAAAAAAAGAACAGAGGTTGAAATGAATGCATATTATAGTGTCATTCTAGAAACGACTTATCTAGCAAAGATCTGAATATGTTGACAGATCTTCACCTTGAGAACGTCTCTTTCCTACCATCATTTATCCACATAAACGTGAAGGTATCTGTCGAGTGTTATTTTGCCCAAACATTTAGCTAATTTGAAAACTGGTAAATAATCTTGGTGTCTGCGTTTTCTTAGAGAAAACTATCTTTTAGCTCTCCGAGTCTTTCTTCATAACGTTTCTTTTTGAGGGACGGAATTAGTTTTGTTCCCCTTCTTTGTAGTCGTCCTTGCTTTTCTTCTTTTTTCGTCTTTGACAAATTGATGTGACCAAATTTCTTCGTCTTTGATTAATGTGACCAAATATGATCAGTGTATTCTAAGTGTGGTCAGACTACAACGCTGTAAAGAATGGATTTCATGCATACCATTAACTTTAGTATACACAAGACTGGCAGTGCTTTGAGTGTTCTGCATCGTTACTGACTATCACTCTACTGTCTTTGCTTCTTCTTCCACTTTTAATATCAGCTTACTGAAATATTTTCTATTCGTGTTTAACATTATCATCATCAGAATGGATTACTCTGTCCACAATGAAACTCATTTGTCAAGTATCTAAACCAACGAGACAGTCTTTATAAATTTTTGAACGAATAAAGTCTTCCTTTGGGCTACATTTCCTAATCCTGATCTTGAGATTTGACTGCCGACTCCTGTGTCCTCTCGTAAGAGATTAATAAGAAATATGGGTCCTAGAAACGACCCCTGTGGTACCCCACTCGTCAAGCTGAGCCAGTCGGATGTATTTCCCTGCGTATTAAAACCACTCTAGATTTTCTATTGGCAAACCCGTCGCGATCAATGGACATATTCGGTTTCCCTATACATCGTGTAATTTAATCTTATCAAACAATTCTTAACCTTATCGAGAGCTTTTTAAGAGCCTAAGTTTATTACACATGAGGTTTTCTTTGCATCCCATTTCCCGTTAATAAGAGGCGCATATTCCATCTCCTCATCTCGTAAACTGGTGTTCCATTCCCGAGCTTCCAGTCCTCAAACACTTTCCTTTTCTATAGTATTTCCTACAGTATTTTTTCTGCTTACTTCCTTTAGTATTCTACGAGAGAGAGGCCGTTAGCACCAACTGACGTATTCGGATTTAAGATTTCTAAATATTCAAGTACTTCATATCTTTGAGTGTCATGTTTAGGTTAACTTCTGATCTTCCGTCCCTGGAAATACTTTCTGTGGTTGTGGTATATCTAGACAGAATGTCGATGTTGAACGCTGAATCAAAATACAGGTTTAGTAAGGAAATTTGCATTTCTTTAGCTATTATATGTTAAGGTATCATTAACAACAGAAAACGCGTTTAACATGCAGTTGATATTTCTATCACATCTTATACATTTGACGGACTCCTGTAGGTTTATTTGCTGCAGTGACTCCTGAGGTGAGTGGAAATAAGACTAATAGTCTCCTGTCCCTACAGTGACTAACCAATCACTGTTGAGCTCCATCTTTGAGCATGACAGTACCAATCTTAATAACGTTACCACCTTTAATGAAGGTACCATCAAAAGTCATGCCGTGGTGCTCAAGGGTCGTACCGGCGTAATTAAGGGGGTAAACCACTTGCAATACTTTTATGATGATTCTACTGAAAGGAAACATGACGTATGGCCCTCAAATCACAGTACATAGACAGAGTTATTGTTTCCAGCACAGACTGAGGTTCCCTCACCAGCATGAGTGGCCCCTTGTACACGGCACAGTTATGGCGCATCGATCCAAAAAAAATACGTTCCTGCTCAGTGTTTGTGCACATCTCCCAGCAGCCTAGATCCTGAGGGGGGGTCTGCAGGAGCAGTGGCACGGCCATGGTGGTCTCCTGCACCTACATCAGAGAGACTGTTTGGTGGCAGATGGGGCGAGGGTGGGCTGTGCGGTAGGCACCACCACCGCCACCAGTTCACTGACCTCCTCTTTCCATCCGTTCTCTTTAGGTGGCGGCAACTGTTGCTCTGCCTCATCACTCTTGGCCCCCACACCATCACCTGATACTGTGTCCTTCTAATGGGTTCCTTTAGCGAGCCAAGCGGAGGTGGCAGTTTCCGAGTTTCGCTTTTACTTCCTCCACAAGGGACGCCAGCAGAGTGCGCTGGAAGTCCCCCTAGTTCAGCGAAGCTTCCAGACAAGCTTCCAGGGCCGTGGTTTCTGTTTCTAGTGACGGCAGAGATCGCAAGAGGAGAAGGAATCTTGAATTACCTGCCACAACCTCATCTCTTGCCCTCGTGCTAGTAAACCTTTGCGTTGGATCTGCTCTTGAAGAACCCTGGGCGGGAGATCGCACCACCCACTACAAGGAACACTGGGTGACGAGGATGCCTCCCTCGCTCCTTGCTTCCCTTGTACCTGCGTCGAGGCAGGTGGTCTTTCGCCAGAGATACGGACACCATCAGGTGGGCCAGAAAGAGACGGACGCCTGTGGCAGGCGGTTGTTTATGGAGACCTTAGCACCGCAGGCCAGCGCCTCTCAGCGTCTGCACACACCAAGAAGGTGCTTCTTAAATACACGTATGAGCCAGCATTCCCTGGCTGATATACGTTATCTTCTTGCAAGAAAATGATAAATGTCTCGACCTAACTTCAGCTGGGTAGTTGTCATATGATCCAAAGTATATGATACACTCCACAAATATGTGACCTGAATGGTGTATTGTCTCACCATCACAGGCAAGTATTTAGTAACCCCAAAAACGAAGATGATGAAAATCAACCAGTTGGCTGGAGAGGCCCTCAAGCTTTGACATCAGGCAAAGGCTGACTGAAAAGTTAAAAAGGACAAATGGTGACCTTTTTCCTGGTGACCCAGACTGTGAATAATGTGCTTATAAGAGTTGACAAAAAAAAAAGAGAGAGAATGACGTTTTGAGAGCAACAGTGCGACCCTTGAACATGACGGACGGTACGACCCCCCCCCCTTGGGTGTGATGGCCCTGACCCAGAGGTCAGGGTCATCGTAGGAGAAAAAAAAAGTCGTTCTCTCATCCTCAAGGGTCGTGCGGTTGTGCTCAAGGGTCATAGCGTCGTGCTCAGGGGTCGTACCGTCGTGTTCAAGGGGCGCTCATTCGTGCTCAAGGGTCGTACCGTCGTGTTCAAGGGGCGCTCATTCGTGCTCAAGGGTCGTACCGTCGTGTTCAAGGGTCATAACGTCGTGCTCAAGGGTCGTACCGTCGTGCTCAAGGGTCATAACGTCGTGCTTAGGGGTCGTACCGTCGTGCTCAAGGGTCGTACCGTCGTGCTCAAGGGTCGTACCGTCGTGCTCAAGGGTCGTACCGTCGTGCTCAAGGGGTCGTGCCGTCGTGCTCAAGGGGTCGTACCGTCGTGCTCAGGGGCTTCAAGTCCGAAATACTGCCTCCTAAACTCTCCCAACCCCGGTGTCACACCTTCCGCTTCCAAACCCTAAAATCCGGCAAGGCGCCTCACAGCCCTGAACCCCTTTCAGATTCAAAACCCACCCTCTGACTGTGCGGCCATTTGGGGGGGAGTGCGTGTTGAGGATGTGAAAGGAGTGACTGAAGCACTTCAGCCGCAAAAAATAAGAAAAAACACCTTCGGTGTGTCACATTCTCAGTGTGTAACTTTTCATCACACGTCGTTCTTGAGAGCTTTAGCATTTTAGCGTATGACGCTACTGAGCGTGTGCAAGCAGGGTGCAAGTGAAGGAATATACGGGGCACGGGTGAGGAATATATAGCGCGAGAGAAGGATATTAGGCACAGGTGTAGATTATAAGGCAAAGGTGAGATATATAAGGCACGGGTGAAGATGATAGAGCACAGGTGAGCAATATAAGGCACAGGTGTGGAATATAAGGCACAAGTGCGGAATATTAGGCACAGGTGAGGAATATAAGGCACAGGAGAGGAATATACCAGGAAATACAAATGAATGGTCACAGTAGCAAACCGCTGGGTCCTTTCGTGACAACTTTTGATGGTGGAAGACACCACAACCTCAGACAGCAGTGTGGTAAGAGTAGAAAGGCATACAGATGGTTATCTGCTGGTTGAGAGTAATAGTATCCTATGGTTATAAACTTTATAGATGGAGACAAGAAACCAAAGGAAGGAGCGAGGATTGGATAAGGATGGAAATGTTAGCTGAAACACGATGGAGAGAAGGATATAGAGAGGGAGGGCTGGACGTAAGTAGATGGCGTGAAACAGTCATACTGGTAGAAGGAGAGAGGCCATCAAATTAGTGGAGGGAAACGAGACATCACACTAGTAGAAGGATGGATGTCCTCACCCTGGTAGAGGGAAGGGTAGCCAATCACACCAGTAGAGGGAGGAAGAACGTCTACAGAAAGGCAGAGAGACCCCACGCTCGAGCCGGGCATACAACAGTCACTACAAGACCCTTGTGTATTTCCACTAGAGCGCCTGGTCTCGTCAGCTGTAGGGGGGCAGCAAGTGGTCTCGTGCCCTCTACGACTTAAACTACGAGAACAGGTGTCACGAACCACTACTTCGATCCATCTCGTACCCTTGTCCTCGGCACAGTATGTCGCCTGGAGTGTCTCCGTCCCCCCCACCACTCCTCCCAACGTTAGATTCTAGAATTTAAAAAGAAAAAGCGAGATTTTTACGTATATTCCTCGCCGTCGGTCGGCCTTTTCAGTCGTGTTATATTTCTCACAGACTTTTGTCTTGCTCAATGGTTCCTCCTCACCTGCCTCCCTCCCACGTCTTTTGCTTGACGTTGTGTTTGTGAAGTACTATAGTTTCCCCATGTCTCTCAGCAGCTCTTCCCACCCCTAATGTCTCCCGGCCTATCTCTCAACACTGTCTCCCACCAGCTCTTCCCATCCTTTTAATGTCTCCCAGCCTCTTCTTCCCTCGTCTGTCTCCCAGCACAGCGTCTCTCAGAGGTGTCCTCCCAGTACAGACGCTGGCTGGGTGTCTCCTCCTCTCCTCTCCTTTCCAACCGGCCGTATCCTGACACACCGCTAACAATTACGTCGCTCCAGGACCCGCCAGGATCCCCTCCCAGGTCCCGGGTGAAGGAGGTCAAGCCCGGTGTTAACACCAGGGGTGTCCTGCGTCCTCCAGGGACACTCCTCCCCACCTCGGCTTCTCCTACAGCAGCAGCACGGGTGATCCAACAACGCCTGGGTGAGTTGAGACGTGGTCGTGCAGCCTGGATCCTGGTCGTGATGGCTTCAAGGCTTAAGTGATCACTCTTTCCACATCTGGGTCATTCCCAGTGCCAGGTGCGGGTCGCTGCCGTTCCAAGGATCGGCTAATTCCGGTTCCAAGGTTCAGCTCATTTCCATTCCCGTTCCAAAGGTGCGTGGTAATTCCCTTTCCAAGGTGTGGGGTAATTCCCGTTCTCAAGATCCGGCTCATTCCTACTCCGAGTCCCTACCATTCCCGTTCCCAAGGTCTCTGTCAATACCTAACCCCCCTCCCCCCCTCCTCACACACACACACACACACACACACGGCCGTCCTCGCCTCGCTCGTCTGGCTGGCTGGCGGGCGACCTGAGCGACGCGACCCACAAACACGAGGACTTCCGCTCGAGCCCAGGAACAACCACCCACCCACCCACCCGCCCGCCCAACCACCCACTCCCCTCACCACCACCACCACTCCCTCGCTCGCTCTCTCCTGGCTCTGGACGCTTCACCACACCACCAACAGAGTGATCTTAACCACACCGGAAGGCTCAACGCACCTCCGCACTTTAACGGGCACCCACCCGCCCCCCTCCACACTTCACTGCCAGCTCACTATACTTCACTAGCACGATGACCAAGCTTCACCATCATTCTTTCGCGTTCTCTTCTCCAGTGCCGTAAGGAGGACACCCTCCTCAGTGCATGGGAGTGGTGGGGAGGTCATGGGGAAGGACCAGTAACACAAGACTTCATGGACTATGACGAGGTTATCCGCTAGGGAGACTAGCATTCTTAATTCGTAACGTATATATATATATATATATATATATATATATATATATATATATATATATAAACACATGATAGTAAAGGAAAAGGCTCCTCCAAACCCACCACTATGAACTGACACAGGATAGTGAAGCAGAATGAGGCTTCACCCCCCACCCAACCCGCCACGATAAATCGTCACAAGATTGTGAGTTCTAAGGACTCCAGTCCATCGAGTTAAACGACCGCACAGATCCTGTGGAGATCCCCCTGGAGGAAGTGCCTACGACTGGGGCCATTTCCTTTGCCTCCTGCAGCAGCGTCAGCTCCCACGTTTTGTAAGGACTTTGGTTTGTTTAAGCTCTCTCGGCCTTTCCCCTGGTGTTCCAGGGCAGGTTACCCATGTGAGTATACCCATCCTCCAAGGTGGACTGTACGTAGTAACAATCTTCCTCCAGGTTGGGTTGTACATACTGGCAGTTCACCTCCAAGGTCCTAAGCCGGCTGGGGATTCGACAGTTTAAACATCTTTCTAGTGACACGGAACGTTGTCTCCCAGACATGTTAAGTCATCCCTAGGAGGTATACACAAATGCTGGGGCTCTCATTTCTCTTTCAAAGTCCTCTACTTAGGTCTCGTCTCGTCTCTCTCTCTCTCTCTCTCTCTCTCTCTCTCTCTTCTATTTATTCACTCTAGCTAGAGTGCGTTAGGAGGACGGGAGACGACCCCCTCCTCCCCGCCGTCAGCGCCTTCAAAGTCAAACTCTCATCTAATCTGGTCTTCATTGAGGAAACTGGGCCAGGCTGATGCCTTATTGATCCTTCCTTCCCTCTCCCAGCTCCACCTCGCATTGCCTCCAACCTCCACTTCCTGCTGGCCTTTCTTCCACTCCTTCCTGTATTATGTCTTCCCTCGTCCGCTGAGCTGCGATAATCCACGGGGTAATATCCCTCTTTTCAAATCTATATTCCTCTCTCATTTGCCTATATTCTGTCACTTCTACTTCCTGTATGTGTACATCCGCCACGCTAACATCATCTCTCCTCGTCATTTCCTTCGATATCTGACCACTCTGTTTTTCCCTTCCGTGGCATCTTATTTTTTTTTTCTTCTCTCTTTTCTTCATACCTCCAATCTTTATTTTCTTCCCATCCCAAAGTAATCTGTTTTCCTCCTCTACTTCCGCCCTCACACTGTCAGAAGAACGGGACCAACCTGGGCACCAGCGACCCTTCGTGAGAACGAAGCCTGGCGAGCTCGAAGAAGAGGACCACCCCCTCCTCCTGTTATCGGAGTAACCTGTGTCAGCAATCAGCCACCTCGTGTTATCGGAGGGGGGGTGTGTGGTGTGGTGTGGTGTGGTGTGGTGTGTGTGTGTGTGCGTGTGGTGTGGTGTGGTGTGTGCCCCTGTGAGAAAACCAGCACTACCTCCTCCGCTCTCGCCTGCGCGGAGGCGACGAGGGACTCGTCGCCCCGAGCACCTCACCCTCCACTCCAACCTGCTGTGCTCTCTTGTTTACGTCACGCCTCCTCCTCCACCTCCCTCTTTCTTCCACCTTGCAGCAGCTGCGAAGAACGTCAATTTGAGCGGAGGGGTGAGGAGAAAGAGGAGGTCATAATCAACAAACCGTACATCTCTCACAAACACCTGTGGCAGGTTTCGGCCACTCTACCGTCCGCCACAAATCACGACCCGGGCACAGATCAGAGCGTATTTTCTCACCCGTCTTTCCCTTACCATGAGTCCACACGTGCACCTGTCTCCCTAGTTCATAAAAATCCTGTTTATTAAAAAAAGAAAAGATAAAGAATAGTGTCTCGAGACTGACAGATATACTTTCAAAGGCTCGTGATTTCTAGAACAATAACACTGGGATACAACATGAACAGATGCACTGTTCACTGGGGATGTTCATGTTCTAGTTCGCCATTTTTGTTACTGCTCTGCAAACCTCTTTATTCAAAAACATAAATCACCCATATTACCAACCAACCCACAGAGAGCAAAAGAAAAAACAAATATTATCAGTAACTTAAAAAAAAAAAATTCATTTTCTCATGACACATCTTGCATATGACCCCGGCCGTCAGTACACTGTCAGACATCCAAACCCAAGACGGACTGCTGCATGACAGCATTAGAGACACACGTGTTTCAGGAAATAAGCCCGACGAAAATAAAATACTGTACGCAAAGCCACCGACATATTTAGTACGAGACATAGAGAACGAGCGTTAGAGGGAGAAGGGGAGGGAAATCTGGCTGAAATAAGCTGGACTCATCAGCATAAGAGCGAGTAGGGTATAAGAGTTGAAGTGAGAGCATTGCTGAAAAGACCAGTGTACAAGATAAGACTGATCGCTCAGGAGACTAACGATAAGATACGAGGCGTTAGTCAATCCATCTACGACATCCGCAATAGCAAGACCGGAGAGGAAACCATGCGTGAGGGAAAAGAGAAGAAAAAAAAGAAAGAAAAGTTTGGAAAGGAAAGACTTGTGCCAGAACCCGTCAGATGTTTTCGATATGTCGCGGACCATCACGAAAGCGTCACCAAGATCCCTCAGAGGTGAGGACCAGAGATGAGCCACATGGGAGAGATCATCGGTGGACCAAACCCGATGAAATACTACGTAATGGTGGTCAGAAAGAAGGGAGTGGGATTCTATATGGGATTGAGAATACGACAGCTAAAGCGGAGTTTCAAAGACTCTGGGGGCAGTAGGATTGAAAGGAATGGGCTATAGCTGGAGGGCTCAGAGCTGTCTCCTTTCCAAGGGATGGCCTACACCAAGCCATGCTTCTTCAATAGGTAAAGTCTGGGTTCTTAGACAAAAGTGAAATAGTCTATTAAGAAGCCATGGCGTTACAAAGTTGGTGTTTCGAGCGGGTGTAGGAGGGATGGCTCGGACGTATCACTTCCAGTTGGGCGTGTCCAACTGGAGCCATTTCAGCACACCCTAATCAGCTCATCTCAGGCACACTGCTGCCCAAACTACCACTGTTCTCGCGCAAACTGTCATCCAATATATAATCAACCCGCCTCACACCACATATCGTCCTTAGGCATGTTATTTTTCAATTCGCTCACCATACTTCTTTCTTTTACGTTCAAGGTTCAAGACTCACATCCATAAAGCACTGTCGGGGCAACTGTGCCTTCAAACATACGTATCTTCACCCTAACAGATAATGACCTTCCCCTCCACACACTCCTTAATGAACCCTCTTCCATCCTATAACTAACTTTAGCCCACAAGGTTCCGTTCGCTTTCACCTCCACTCCCAGGTCCCGAAAGCACTCCCCTTCCTCCAAGTCCTTCCCACTGAAACTTACACTCAGACCATCCTGTCTAGTACCCTGCTGAATCCTATTTTTTTACTCTTCTTTTTCTTACGTTTACTTTCAACTTTCTCTCTTCAAACACTGTCCCAAAAAGCTGTCTCCAACTTCTGGAGTTTCTGTCTCGAGTGAGCGACTAGAGCCGAGTCATCTAGAAACAGCAACTGATTCAGCTTCTACACCCCCCCAACTTTAGAATATCTTATACCTCTCTCTCTCTCTCTCTCTCTCTCTCTATATATATATATATATATATATATATATATATATATATTGTTTTTTATATTTTT
>JAYMFT010014814.1:0-16704 GCA_038088735.1 Panulirus argus | reverse complement strand
AAAAAAAATATATATATATATATATATATATATATATATCCATCCAGAAGCAAGCGAAGAATGGCATCTTTTGTACACATCTAATCTTCAGTTGACACGTATAATACAACAAAGCCAAAGATTTCCATCCACAGCCAAGCCCTACAGACTAACTCCATGGCTTACTTTGGCTGTTTCGATGTCCTGGTTCAACCCAAGAACAGCATGGCGCTCCCAGCATACTGAGTCCAATGTATTCTATCCAATATGTCTCTTGCCTTCCTGAATTTTCCGGCCCTGACACCCCAAAGCATTCTTTGCTCCAATATTCCATTTTCTTTGCCTCTTCTCCGTTTTACTTTTGACACATGGATCCTCTCAGTCAGTCTTTCTTCACTCATCCTCTCCGTTCTTCAGCACATCCTGATCAGCCTTCCCGAGCAGACTTTGCGTACCTCCACGCCTTCAGCTGACATCGTCACCCCTCACTTGCTCAGTCCGCCTCATATTGTCCTCAGGCACTTCCACCACGCCAATCCTTTTCGCTCCTTTGAGGCTCAAGATTCGTATCCAGCCAGCCATACCCAACCCTCGGGACAACTATAATATTTGGACATACCCATCTTTTCCAAGGTCCATATCCCATCTTCCCCCAGGTCCTCCCCGTCTCCCCAGGTCCTCCCCATTTAAAATCAAGCTCAGACCATCCAGCCTCATCCGCCTCTTGCACCTCAGTATCTTGATGATTATTCAATACATTTACTCTCAATATTCTAAGAATATTCTCTAAAACCGCACTCTAAAAATACCCAGTACCGGCACTCAGCACTTACTTTCCAACGGGCTATCAGTAGCTTTATGCTTGGGTCAGTCTCACAAGCGCTTGGCACCGGGTCAGCAGCTGGTGTGACCTTTGTGGCTGCGCCGCAGACAAGCCTTTCACCTCCTTTGTTGCAAGTCTTTAACATGACTCGTGTGCAAAACGCACGAGAGCAATACTCTCTGAGAATACAGTGTTACGAGACGCTCTCTGAATACCCACACACGATATTCTCTAGGAATAGCCAATATTCTCTTACAATATTCTCCTTGAATCCTCACTAACAATAAACTTACACTCCTCACTAGGGATAAACTCTAACAGTGTCTACTAACAATACACTCAAAAAATACTCACAAACGTTGCTGATTGTGAACATCCTCTGACAATTCACATACACAGTACTCTCAAACAATGGCCTATAGCTATGCTTTCTATAGATGTATTCTGACGCTATTCACTAGCAATGCCACTCTAACGATACAAATAATCCTTAGTATTAGTGCTTCGTAATACCACTCCCTTTGACTACTCTCTTACAATGTTTTTGAACGTTATCCTTCCACAATGTTTGCTGACAATCTGTATTGGCACTACTGTATCACAACATTCTTTAACAATATTCTCTAACATTCACTGACATTTACTAATGCTCTTACAGAGTTCACAAAAGGTATTCTCTCACAAATTTTCACTAACAAAGGTGACAAACAATACTCCTATTGAACAATGCTTCTTGACAGTTATCCAGCACTCCTCTCTAACAATATTGCGCACTAACAATGTTTTCTTCCAATCTTCATTAGAAACATTTTATTCCAATACTCACAAATAATATTAACAAACCACATTCTTACAGTGGAGAAACTAATCAATAATACTTTCTAATGAGGCGTCATTGGCAATTTCAATGAACTATGCTTTCTGACTATAATCACCAAAATTACTCAAGAAGAATATTCTCTAACAATATTTATCTAATAGTAACATGACTTAATAAAAATATTCTTGACAATAAGAATGCTTTTGTCATCATTTACGGTGCTGACTAACAATACATTCTAAAAGCAAAGCAATTCACAAACTCAAAAAGAATACTTAATGAGAATATTCTTAATAATAATATTCTCTGAAAATATTCTCTAATAATAACTATACTCACAAACAGCTCTCACTAACACCATCACCTGGATGAAATTCCTTTGGGATGTCAAGCAATGTCATTACTTAGTAACATCTTTTGACTCACTAACAATACTTTCTAACAATAATGATATTCACTAACAATGATCTTGAGCACTTTATAACAATAACAATGCTTACTTACAATACTCTCTAACAATAACTACATTCACCGACAATATTTTCTAACAATAACTTTAATCACCAACAATAACTTCTAACAATAACCATTAACACTAACAATATCTTTTAACCGCAACTCTTCTCACAAGCAACAACAACACCAGCAGTCGTTAACAGCGACAAAGCTCAGCAGCACAAAATCACTAACAACAATGCTCACTCATGATAACAAGTGGACACTAACAAATCACACCAACAAACAAGCGTAACTAACGCGACCCACTGAGAGGGGTCGTGTGCAAACCACACAAGGCAGGATGCAGCAAGAGAAAGAAAATGAGAAGAAAGAGAATGAGAATTGCCGGACCAGATTTTCTTTCGTTCGCCAGATTTGCCCTTTATTCAGCTGAGGGCTTTACACCAGTACATTGAAAAATAGCAAAATCAAACCACATTTTTCTTTCATCTCATCCACGCGCGTTGGGTCCCGTCACTCACGAGGCGCTGACCTATACCCTCGCCAGGTCCCGTTGCTTCAATGCCTCAGTGACCCCGTAGTGCTAAGGCAGCAGCTTTGAGCAGGCAGGCGTCCCATGCAACCTGTTCGCCTCCTTCAGCAGCAGCGGCGGCTGCGGCAGGCTCCCGGCCACCTGGTTTTGGCGGTGGAAGAAGTGGTCGCACGAGATGAAGCCGCGAGAATTACCTCACTGGACGAGGCCTGGTTCGACCGGTTCGCCAGGCGGGGAACTTCAGCAGTTTGGTGGAAGGCGGGTAATATGGGCGGGATATGGAACTTCAGTGGTCGGGTGAGGGGTGAGGATGGACATGGTGGACAGGACAGATAATGCGAGACCTAATGGTCCATGACGTGGTTATCTGTGGTCCATAAGCTTATGGCAGAAAAGGATAGCATTTCGCAGCCCACGTCTCTCTCCGACTCGCCTGATGGGAGGGAAATGGCTGAGATGGAACATCATGGAGTATGAAGAGAATATACTGCCACGGAAATTCTATACAATTGTGTGTACCGGAAAGTCAGTGACGAACGTAGACAGGAAAGTGTAACTGGCATATGTTTGGGGAGCGTAGTTTCAGATAGGTATAAACGTCAGGAAATGGCTTTTAACATGTGTGTGTGTGTGTGTGTGTAAAGGGGGGAGGAGGAGTTATTCAGTGCTTGTCGAGTCTTTGGACTCCGACTTTTGAGTTTTGTTTGTCTTGTGTTTGTAGCGGGTGTTGGGACCCGTAAGCAGAAGTTGCCGAAGTGAGAGGTCGTTTGGTGGTTACTTAAGCAGTGGTTGAAGTGGGAGCTGTTGCAAGTTAAAGCGAGTTTGTTTTTGGTGGAATTTTCATGTCATTATGCAGCTGCTGAGAGTTGGCGGCTCAGGCAACGTGTGAATTATTCTTAGCGACCTGTTCCGTGTGGATGGAAGTTTTGTGATGCTGCGCCTTTGAAAGGGTAGGTGACCAGGCAGGTAATACGCAGGAGGAAATGTTTGTGTAGAATACTAAGAGGTTCTTTCTCATGTTTGAAACCGGTGCATTAAGTGCTCTGAGGGCGCTTAGTTATGGCCTTTGCTGCTGTTGTCTGGTGTGGAGAGTAGATGTTTTGTGTGTGTTTTATATGATACCTTAAATGGTTGGTGTTCTGTCGTACATACACGTAGGTATATGCATAATAGCTATATATAATCCCAAGGTCACTTTGATGGGGCTCCTGCAGCTTCAAGGCTGCACTACAGTCAGTAGCTGGGAAGTGATGAACTTTTTGAAGTGAGAAGTTCCTTGACGAGATCGCACTCCTTTTTGTTTCCACACAGTGATACAACATCGCCAGAGGTAAACAGGTGGAGTCCGGTAACATCAGTAGAGACAGAAAGATAAAGAGAGACAGGAAGAGAGAGAGAGAGAGAGGGAGAGAGAGAGTTACATAGACACAGACCACACAGACCTAAGGGCCAATCGAGGTGGTCTGGCCTTTAAAGAAAATTGTAAGAGTAGAAGAAAAGGATAGCAAAGCAGACTCTCACCCCACCCTCCACTCCCCCCTGTACACGCCGGCAGGGAAACAGTTAGAAAAAAATACCTTGCAGGATTAATAAACCTGAGGGAAATTTTTATAGGAAAGTCATCCCATCACCAACGACATGCATCCCTTCACATTTTCCAATAAAGGCAATACTAAGGATAAATCTGAGCTCCAGCCTCTCTACCATGCCTGCATTCTTCCTGATGCTGAAGAATAAGACAGCAATTCTCAGTTATTCTCTCGAAGCAGGCGACTTGGGTTAATCAATTCAGTATGATACCGCAACATGACCAGGGGGAGATCAGTGATTAAGAATGTAGCATGATACACCAGTGTTTTGATGACTGATTGAATCAATTATTCAATACCGGAGAGTGGCAAAAGGTGACCAAGCCTAATTTTGAAGATATAAAGGGCGTTACTCTAGACATAATTTTCCGGGAGCTTATTCCATGCATTAATAATGTCGTTGGTAAAAAACAATATTTCGTACAGTCCAGATTAACTCTGTGACCTCTAAGTTTTAATCTATTTCTTCTCGTCGGTAATGCTGGTGCTACTGTAAAGAAATGTTCAATATCAACGTTGCTGAATCCTCTAAGTATTTTGAAATATTCTGTTAATCTGCCCCGGAGGCGACTCTTGCTTAGGGAAAAAAAAATTCAATCCTAGCAGTCTCTCCTCATATGGTTTCTTACGCAAGGAAGGAATGAACTTAGTTGCTCTTCGCTGCACTACTTCCAATTTAAGAATGTCTTTCCTTAAGCAGGGGGGGGGGGCCCGAAACTGCACTGCATATTCGAGGTGAGTTCTAACTAGACTTAGTTATAGTGGCAATATCACATCCTTGCTTTTGTACGTAAAGTTTCTGTCTATAAATTGTATCATCCTATTCGCTTTCTTGGCAGCTTCATTGCAATGCTGGGGGAATCTGAAGTTACTGGGGACAGTGGCCCCCTAGATCTCTCACAGTGGGGATGTTCCTTATCTTGCGACCCATCAGTTCACAGTCAATTTTTTTTTTGTTTATGTTTCCACTACTTGACGGTAAATGGCATTCGCCACTTAATAGACCATTCAGCGATTTTAATCAGATCCTCTTGTAATCTTAGCCAATCTTAGTGTCGTCTGCAAGTTTGGACACTGAGTTATTCAGCCCTACGTCAATATCGTTGATGTAAATGAAGAAAAGTAGAGGCCCAAGTACGGATCCCTGGGGGACCCCACTGGTAACAGAGAGAGAGAGAGAGAGAGAGAGAGAGAGAGAGTACTACTTACGAGTATTCACACAAAGAGATTTTGTCAAGCGAGAGGGCTAACGTTAGCACTCGCCGCAGGAAAATGTATAGCTATTTGTATGTGTGAGGCGGAGAGATTGTATGTTTGTGGACTAAAAGTCAGCAGCCCACGTGTGGGGGAGGCAGAAAGAAGAAAAGACCGATGCCTGGGTCAGAGGAGTGAAACTTGACAGCCACTGAAGCACTGGCTCACTGCGTAGGCGTCACTAACCCATCCCAATATCCAGGCGGGTGGCACTGGTAATATCCCTCCCTAGCCGGTGGCTGGCCACCACCTCCTACTGACCCTCTGAGAGAGAGAGAGAGAGAGAGAGAGAGAGAGAGAGAGAGAGAGAGAGAGAGAGAGAGAGAGAGGAGACTAGCTCTCGGAATGAGCAGGTGTGTGTGTGTGTGTGTGCGTGTGTGTGTAGGCGGCGTAGCGTGTCTAGTTAAAGCTGCTCCAGCAGTACGAGCGGCAGGTGCAGGACGCCCCTGTAACTGTAAGCTGCACCCCATCCTGCACCCACATTCCTGGTGGGAGATGATGGTGTGGGAGCGTAGTGTGGGACCCTGGCTAGTGGCGTCCCTAATGGTTGCGCGCGCCGCCCCCCAACACTCTCTAATATTCAGCAACGAGCCTCAGACTGGTCGTGTAACTCTGTAATCCTAAACTGCTGAGAGAATCTCTTTTTAAAACGTGAGAATCAGCCCCTTTTTTTTCTCTCTCTCTCTCTTCCTTACCGCTATCAAGGGGCCTGTTCCTCCTACCTTGGCTTAGCATCCAGCCCCGGGTTGTTTAGGTCACTTGTCTAGTCCCAGAGCTGGACAGGGGTGAGTGGAGTCATAAGTCTTCATGGCCTCTGTGCCATCCCGTCAGACCTTTCGGTCGTGTGAGGCACGTTCTTCGTAAACACGTTGAGAGAAGATCTGTGCAGCATTCGTGGCCACGGGGATGTAAGGGCGGCCCGCCTCGTTACCTATTTATGTGTAATCTCATCACTTGACTAAATAAAGGTTTGGGTTACTTTAGGAAGTTTCTCGTAGTATAATCAAGTAACCATAAATTGGCTACTTTAAGAAGTATTTCACTGTGTAACCAGTTAAATATATATTGGCTACCTATGAAGTATTTGATTGTACGTATAATTAAATCAATATGAAGGCTTGAAGTAGACTAATTACGTGCTATATACGAAGCTTTATGTGATCATAGGAACGTTATGGGACTAAGTTAAAAACTGCTCTAGACTGGAGTCAACTGAACCACACTTTCAATTTCAATCTTACCACAGAGGGAATGTTAGGGAGAGCCATAGAACCACTCATAGGACATTTCACAAGCGATACAGAGGGTCTTCGTCTAGAGGGTCTCTGGCAGGTGTGTGTCCCACTGCTGGAGGGCCTCTCCTCACACCTGTGGTGGCAGGTCAGACCGCAGGTGAGTGCCTCACTGCCGCCCCAGCGTGTCTAAAGCATGGCACCTCCAGATCAACAACCAAGTACTGGACGAACGTCATTATTCAGGTAATGAATGAGCCATTACCTCAAGCATAACCCAGGTGACCTCAGGCAAACTCTGGTGATCTCAGGTTAATTCAACCGATCCTGAGCTAAACTACGTGACCTCAGACAAACTGAAGGTTGCTTAGATCACTTGCAATCTCCCGGGATCACTGAATTCGTCTGAGATCATCTGAGTGAACTCGATATCATCTAGGATTTTGCCTGATGTCATCTGGGATCATCTCAGATCACTCAGGTTCACTTGAACATCACCTGAGATCGCATGAGTTTACCTGACATTCCTTGAGTTTAAATAAATGTATGTATCCGTTCAGTATCATGGATAGGATCGAACTGCGTGTAGCTATACCTCAGTATAGATCTCTGGCCGCCAGGGTGTGTGTGTGTGTGTGTGTGTGTCCCGTCCCTCGGCAACGGGCGCGCGGTACGGCTCGTCTCACGGAGTGATAACCTAATGCCGCCGGGGTACATAGTTCTGGCAGCGGGGAGGGGAAGGGGGAGGGAGGGAGGGAGGGAGGGAGGGGTGTCATTAACGGCGGCTCAGACGCTTCGCTAACTGGCCTCACCACACGCTGGAGCCGGCCAGGTGTGTGTGTGTGTGTGTGCGGTGAGCGGGGTTCTGCTGCTGCCGTAGTCACTGCCCGGCACTGTCGTCACCTGGCCAGATATTGCACATAACACTCCCTCCCTTCTCTCTCTCTCTCTCTTTCTCTCTCTGTCATTTATATTGTCGTACGAGAACTCACCATCCACGGCCACTGGTTTCCAGTATATGAGAAAGCATCCCTCAGTCTAGTACATCATCGTGGCGATGACAACTCTGTGCAGCTCAGGGACGTCAGTGTGTTGCACAGGTTGACAAGCGTCACCGCAGGCGAGGCAGGTCACAAGTGCGCATCAGTAGAGCACCGGTGCTGCCGGACTCCGCCTGCACGGTGTTACACCGCGAGTGAAGAGTCTCCTTAGGCGAGAAAGCATCACTGTCAATGGACGAATTGGAGTACACTACCGCCGAGGAACTTCTCATTCCCAAGGAGTCCATTATTTTCCTGCTACTGATTGCAGCGCAGCGTTGAAACAGTATGAGCCCCTTCTTAATAGGACTTATGTATATACTTGATTATGGCAGTGAATCGATGATTCGCAGTGAGTAGCGAATTCTTGCCCCATTGGACTATATAGAGTCTTTGAGTTCTGTGCTCACTGAGGAAGATTACTTGAATGTACTACACACATAAAATTTCCTTCCACGGGAAGAACACGAGGAATAAAAAATTCCTGACATTCGAACTTCTGAAGAATTTACTTAAGATATGAAGTCTCTAGATATTTACAAGTCAGCTGCTTCTGAAGAATTTACTTAAGATATGAAGTCTCTAGATATTTACAAGTCAGCTGGTTCTGAAGAATTCTTTTTCAGGATATCAAAAGAGAGAAGCCGAAATATAGTATTTCCTATCACTAAAATACTCAACAAATTCCAAGAGGTGGGAAAACTGACAAATGACTGAAGGCTTGCGAATGTAGTAACACCAGTTTGCACTGACGAAGACAAAATGCACACGTGATGCGTCTGTCCCACCACACGTACTTCAGTCGTAGGTAAAATATTAGAAAATTTTAGAAAATGATAATCTAATAAATGAATGTGATTCTTTAGTTATATATAAGATTATGTGATTCTTTAGTTATATATAAGATAACTATAAATCTACCAAAATACCCGTAAATTTTATATGCTCAGACTTGCCCATCGCTTTTGACAAAGTATCACGTAAAATATTGTTGGAAAAATATAAGGTGACATTTTAGGACACTGGCTGAGTTCAAGGGTAGCGGACTGAGACGTCTCACACAAGCAATGGGGAAGCATCCGACTACTTCAGCAGAGGAAATGGGGCACCAAAGTTCTCAGTCCTGGGACCCATGATTTTCACTGTGTTGTTGACCCTGAGACACTACTCGCCAGTAGAATGTCAAAATCTGTGAATGAAACGAAACTGGGAACTAAGGTCTGGTGTAAGGAAGACTTTCAAAGCACTCAGAGTGAATCGGACACATTGAATGAGTGGTTTGAGACGTGGCAAGTAACTCTCAGTGTCGACAGATGCAAACTAACGCATTCTGACGAGAGAGGAAAATGTTGATTACGAATATATCAAAGATTGGCCAGTCATAATCAGACGTCGGAGAAGCAGAAAGACCTTGATGTGATAATCAGAAGTGACCTTGAAACCGGAAGGCAAAGACTACTTCCATACAAAAGATCAAGTGTCATGGCTCGGAATATAAAGGAAGGTTACAGTACCCACTCTTTACAACGCCCTGGGCAGACCTTATCTAGAATACGCAGTTTAGGTCTAGTCACCACACTTGATCAAGGATAAGGAGAAACTAGAACAAATGCAGGAAAGATGAACAATATAAATTCTTTCGTTCGAAATGAGCCTTATGAGAAAGGCTCATGTACCTGAAATTTTCCTCTCTAAAAGAGTGCTGACTCCGAGGAGATCTAGTAAGAGTTATCAAAATATTAAGTAATTTTGACATGACACATGACAATCTTCTTGACTTTATATGCAGCGGTTCAACACCAGAAATAAGGGCATGAATTAAAAAGTGAGGTAATGTAATGATAACGCGAGCTAAAGCTTTTTCAGCTGCTCTCACAGAAACCCTATCAATACCTTCAAGTGAAGGTTAAACAAACACTTCAGTGATAACAGTTGCCATCAGGTTTGCCATTTAGAGAGGAATATGTACATCAGTATTTCTTTTAACACAAAATCTTGCTTTTCTTTTTCATAATTGAGCCTCCCTCCCGGAGTATCCAGCTTCCCATTCTCACTTTCCTATAGAGCTCCCATGGTAGCACATTCTGTTCATTCTGTATGGTGCATCTTCTCAGAACTTTTCCTGTCGCTTGTTAAGCCGGAGGGAGCGGTGGGTGTGGAGGTGCCCTTTGCTATACTACCCTGTCACTTTCTCTCTGATGGTATTAATGAACTCATGATACTACCACTGTCCTTCATTGCATAACCCCGTCATGGACTATCATATCACCTGTTATCAGTCCGTCCCATCTACTCCAAGTCCTTAGCCGCCATGCCCCTCTCACTGCCAGGTCTCGCCCGACACCCTGCAGAACCGCCATCGCTCCCTCCCTCACCGCGCCCTGCCCGGCAGGCGCAGCTGCGGCAAGGCTGACGTACTCGTTGAGAACCAAACATAGCCAGAGTTCACAGAACAGAGCGTCAGGTGTTTCTCTCTCTCACACACTCAATGATTTGGGCTGACAACTTCGCTGCCACAGCGTGCCTCACGCTGACGTCCTTAGGTCTCGGGGTAAGGAAGTCTGTAGGTGGCGGTAGCCCCGAGCAAGGCTGACGCCCTCGTCTGCTATCCAAGGCAGTGTGTGCGTGCGACAGGGAAGGGCATGGCGTAGCCGTGAGCAAGGTCATGACGGGGGCGTCTCTTCGCGGCAGGGGTCGTGTCTCCGGCTTAGCTACTGTGGTTGCGACGGAAAGGACTGAGCCACATTCAGGAGTTGGGGACGACTTATTTGGCAGTTACCTCAATCCCCGGTTTACTTTTTTCTCTCTCTCTTTCTCGGTCTGTTGCGGACTGCTGCTAACAGAGAACGTTAACGTGATTGTGAGGTAGGTGCAGACAGATATGATTCTGAGGCTTTGCACCCGAGTACACACAGGCCCGCTACACCTGTTGGCTGCCTCTCGCACAGGAGGAAGCACCTGACCTCCAACGCTGACCGCTTCTCCTGCAATTGCTGACTCACGAGATCTGGTTTCTGTCTATATATCTCATATCTAAAGTATTTGATGAGTTCAAGATTCATGGGTCATCTCTCTCTCTCTTTGTATACTGTATTTTTTACTTTAGCTAACGTAGTATGGGCAAAAGTTAACCCTAATCAGAGCCGTATGTGAGTTTCAAAAGGTAATAATAACAAGTTGACATAAAAAAGCGAAAAACACAAAGAGATTAATTTCAGCTCCTCAGGTGTTTCTTAATCCAACTCTCGAAAGCATAATAGTTACAGGAAGAACGATGAGAGAAGGAAAAGAATTTCACAGCCTCGGTTTAGGTGAGGAGTTGTCATAACTGTTAATCCTCGTGAAGCTGGTCCTCGAACAGAAATTATAGGAAGAAGCAGCCTGTCGCATGCCACTGGTTCAGGTCTTAGGACATGAGACAAAAACAGGCATATCATGAGAGCAGAGGCTGAAATAAATACCTGCAGAACAGAGAGAGAGAAGCCAACTCCATAGCCGTCCGCCAATCTAGAGTCTTCCACAAAAGCCGCAAGCTTACTCATACTCTCAAGCTCTGCAGTGGAGTCTCCCAAGGAGTTGTGCTTTAGCCAACCCTCTTTCAGCCTCTTCAAACATGACCTCCTTCTGCTACCCAACCCAGGCAGATCACAGTGTGAACGTCCATTAATATGCAGACGACCTTCCATTGACCAGAGGGTACTATACAAGCAACACTAAACATGCTTCACTATATAACGCGATTATAATCCACCCTCACCGTCTTAACCCATGGCATATATGAATCCAGTCTGCTCCCTCACATTACCATGAATGATCCGAGAATCCCATTCACCAGGACTATAACCGTTCGAGGTTTCTTAGGCGACACACAAGTGCACTCCCCACACCACAAACATCAACACAGAGGCCATGAACATCACAGGCCCTCAGAACACTCACTGGCACCAGTTTCCGACAAGAAAAAGAATGCATCTGTATCGCATGCAAACACTATCCATTTCACTCCAAACTATGCCCCACCTGCACACAGTCTTCCAAAGACAAACGAGAAATCGAAACAAATCAGAACAATCACCGGCTATTCAGCAACCACAAACATCCAACGTATACAAAAAACAAAAATATATTTCCCATACAACCTACATCAACAATCTTGGCACCCAAATGTTAATGTCTATATGATGTACACATATTAGCTGGGGTAGCTGGGGCTGTAGGGGAAAAATGGATTTTACCAAAGAGATTTTATATCAGTTTGAAAGGTGACCTCTGTTGACCTTTTAAGGCCGGGTTCTGGTCTCCTTGGATCCTGCCTGCCAATGGTTCTGAAGTACCTCCGTTATGAACTAAGGCTGTTTTAGGTCGCCATGTTTCGAAGGGCCGAAGGGAACCAAGTGTACACTAAAAGGCTTCTGAAGAGCTGCCTTACGTGGCCTCAGAACGGCCTTCAAGATTCTAAAGTACCTACATCCAGGACTTGGGGCCTCCAGGTGCTGCGGTTCATCCGTGAAAGAGTAACAAACAGATTACACAGACACTTCAGTGCCAATGCCCGGATTCTGAAGTACCTAAATACATCCAACATATCAGGCCTGCGGTTCAGCCATGAGAGAGTAACGCACAAACACACAAACACTACATAATGTGTTGGTCAGTGAGAGTAAGGTTGGTATCTACTTAAGCAGTTAATGTCGATGATCGATGATTCGTTGCTCATTCCTCCCTCCTTCGAGCTGGGCAGATGTGAACGTTTTGTAGTACATGCAAGACTCTGGACTTGGACTCAATTTCGGATTACAGTCCAGTTTTCCCAAAGTCTCTGACATTGACTTAGATCTGAACATGAAAGACTTAAGCTCTGACTGGGACTTAAGATAATAGCCCTTAAATCTCAGTTAAGATTCATAACCTCAGGAGGTGATTCGTTCACAAGACTACAGTTACAAACATTCAGTGCATTACCACCCTATGTACAACATATAAATAATGCTTCACCACCGTATATATATATATATATATATATATATATATATATATATGTATGATACATCACTACCAATATGCGCTATACATACAAGGCAACGCTACTGTGTATAAATCGTATTTACAACACACCACACTGAGAAATTTATCAATTTCAGTTTTAATACTTTATTCCTTGATAGAGGAATCGGGAATACCCCCACAGATTTATTCCTTTTGCTTCCATCTGCGTTTTTTTTTCACTCTAATACTAATACAGTATACAGCTA
Organism: Panulirus argus; assembly: GCA_038088735.1. NCBI lineage: Eukaryota > Metazoa > Arthropoda > Malacostraca > Decapoda > Palinuridae > Panulirus > Panulirus argus. The sequence continues at coordinate 3,724 of JAYMFT010014814.1, read as the reverse complement.
TTAATGCAATCCATAATATTACTAGTACAGTGTATAGCAATACTAATGCAGTATACAACAGTTTCCATAATTCAGATAACTTAAGGAAAAATATGCTGTTACTTAACTGTTAGTTCAATTATCATTATTCGAGGGTTATTGTGTTATTAAGATAATTAGACAAGTCTTAACTACTGTTCTAACATCTTGACCGTGAACCAAATCCTCACATGCGGTGATTACCACAGTGTCCTCATCCTGACCATACACTAATCATCCTAATAATGACAGATTTATTTACGTCTTTCATATTCGGAAATCCTTATTTCCTGCTAAACCCTTCTCTGCTCGAATCCTGACCACTGGGTAATGTTTGGTTCCCTTCCTTTCTTTTTTTTTTTTAATTTGGACAAGACTAGTAGCATTAGTTAATGCCTGACTCCTACTGAGACTTACAGAACTTACATTCTGACCATCACCCCTGAGTCTTGTAGTGCTTAAAATTAGAGCCCGGATTCCCCTGAGCTTTTGAAATACTCAGAACTTGACTGTTAATCAATGATGATCTCTTTCAGTTTCATGGCGTGCACGTCTTCTTCAGTAACTGATGAACCGTTCTTGCATGGGTTGATATGCTTCCTCAAGCGTTCACTGAGGTAAAGAAACAGACACATTAACTCGCTTTGCTCAGGGCTCAACATGAACAGGAAGCAGAGTAAATGAGCTTCGAAGCTTTCTGTGACGAAGTTATAAGTAAAACTGCAGCCAGCCAGTATTTGCAAGTTATTACAGGGCAAGGAACGAGTATAACAGGATAAGACAGAAAGAACAAAGGAACTTTGAACAGATTATTGTGGACGTCAGGAGAAAATCCATAAATTCATCAGGAATGAACTGTCATTTACAGGGTAGCTAATCAGGCTTAGGGCTTCGGAAGGAACAATTGTCAAGGATGATGTAAGGATGTTTGAAGAGATAAGTGAGGAGTTCAAACGTGCTTCTACAGTGGAAAATACTATAGCCACAACACCAGTGTGATGCAATGGGGATCAGGACTCAGATAACACTAAGGAATATAGAAAAGTATTAACAGAATAGTATTGTCCGGATGGGAGCTGTGGTTAGTTGAAGCCACACAGGATGTTGTGTTGTGTGAGGTTAGTGTGTAAAGTGGTAGTGGAGTGGTTAGGTTGAAAGCCACGTAGTGCACGTGAGATTGGGATAATTTCTTTAATTCTCTTGTGGATCAATTTTCCACGGAATCTGAACACCGAAGACTGAAGTGATATAAAGCAGTAGGAGGAGAAGGAAGAGCTGGGAGGCTTGGAGGACTTTAGAACTGGTATTTTGCTGGCAAATTTCCAGATGTTGACAATTTTATTGAGTACCCAGTTGGCTGAAGATGTCTGCAAGTCCTTGGATTACAAAGGGCCGAAGTGTTTCATGCGAAAGTTCGACATGATGCCCGGGCCAGCTGTCGGTGAGTTCTTGAAGGTTTCGGTTGCATTGCTTGTATCAATGGGAGTGAAAGGGTAGACGAGCAGTGGCTCCAGAATGGAATTTATGTTAGGTTTTTTGATGACTTTTCACCCTTAGGGACGAGGTTGGTCTGTGCCTGATTTTTGGGTAGTGTCTCAAAAGTATGTCTATGTGTTGTCTGGGGGAAAGGGTGTCGTAGGATTGGTGTCAGTAGCTCGTCTTGTGTGGAGGCTGGACTAGTGCAGTGAGCCGGGGTCTTCTAAAGCGATGGTTGGTGTGGGTCGTGTGGTTTATTGCGCGAGTGTGTGTGTATATTTACAGGTAACTGGACGGAGTAGGCTGAGAGATGAGAATCTTGTGTGTGTGTGTGTGTGCGGTGTGTAAACATCATGCCGAGGTCTCGTCGCCAGGATTATCAACCCACCACGCCTCGCTCACGCTTCGAGAGACTACTGATTAAGGGGTATTCTTGTAAAATTAGTTACCAGTAAATAAAACTTTAAATTGCAAGAATAATGAAGGAGACAATTACTGTGACAACAAAAATGTATCGAGAGTGTCAAACTGAATTAGTGGAGTAATTAACCAAGGAAACTGAAATAATTGCCTTGGTAATACAACAAATGGCATCCTACATTACGCAGAAACAAAGACGAGGGGGTCAGTCAGTATCCCACCAACTTGGAGACCGTTTTCGCAGCCTAGGATATATAAGACAAACATCCAGAAATCGTGGTAAGCCACATCTCGCTCTGTTACAAAAGATGTCTCATTAAAGAGTGCAAGGCTCGTTTCCTTGTAAGGGAGAGACGCTGATAAGTTCAGTTCCAATAGGGCACACGTGGGGCACCTCTGGGCCACCTGTCATGCACCAGTCATGGTCGTGCAACAGTGTGGATGGAAAGAGTGAGCTGTGCCTAGGACGTACGCTGGGCGCGCCGTGCTGCACGTGAATATCGCACGTACAGGCCGACTTGACCAGGGGAACGTTGGCCGTCGCCCACCCGGATCCCTGTTCACGTACAGACCAACCTGACCGGAAGGACAGGGGTAACCAGTTGATGCTACCTCAAGTCAACTTTCTCCATCAGTTACGAAGCACAGCCGCTAATCAGTGTTATGCTGTGAGGCAGGAACTGCAGTGTATCGCTTACTCTAATGTGTCTAAGTGCATTAAGTATATTTCCCTTACACTTGTGAATTAGAGTGCTTTAGTCAATACCAGCAGGTGTGTTAGGATGCATGCCACATCATTTCCACAAATGTTCTTAGGATTAGTATTAAATGTAAGAATATTCGCGGCTTTTCCTTAGCCTACGGGAAACTAAGAAGTCACAGTATGCTTGGCAGTCCACTGGCCTAGTTGGGTCATATGCTTGGCATAAAATCATGGGTGTACAGGTCACATCGTAATGGACGGACAGGTCACACCTTACTAAACGGACAGGTAATACCCTCCTAAACGGACAGGTTTCACCTAACTGGACGGGCAGGTCACACCGTACTGGACGTACAGGTCACACCTTACTGGACGGACAGGTCACACCTTACTGGACAGAAAGGTCACACCCAGCTTTACCAGTACAAGATCAATGTCCAGACACCACTACCTGCTTCAACTGTACATAAGATTGCCACTACAAGTGAGGAGGTATAACTTACTTGGCTCTCCTGGTGGATACTACATACACCTTGGGAATAGGGAAACCATTAAATTGCGTCGAGAGGGTGAGGGAATAGGCTCCCAAGTTGAACCAGACCAGCCAGTCCCCACAGTTTAAGATGGGCAGTTGTGCTTGTGCAATAATTCGGTCCGCGCTGCAGCAAGACTGACCCCACACTGTGCTAGCTACCTTTCCTCTTGTATTACCACTCGCCTGCTGATGACATTGTTTCTGCATTTCACTGTAATGTCAGAACTAGTGCAAAGCATGAGCAATTTTGTATATGTATTATTACTATCAATATTATTATTATTATTATTACTATTACTATTATTATCATTATTATCATCCTAGCAATAATTTTTATGAAAGTGTCCTGGTATTAACCAGGAGCTTGCTAAAGGCTACTGCAACCCAAGACTGAGCAACATTCAACAGCAGGGAAGTAGAGACTCCTTTGGAGTGAAAGTCTCTTTGACGGAACTCCACTCCCAAGGATACAGCCTTGCCAAAGGGTACTTACCACTTGCGGCGGAACTCTTGCAGGAGAAGCTTAGACGCACACACACACACACACACACACACACACACACACACACATA
>JAYMFT010014803.1:0-16705 GCA_038088735.1 Panulirus argus | reverse complement strand
TATATATATATATATATATATATATATATATATATATATATATATAAAAATATATGGACATTATCTATTTCTGTGTGACAGTGAGCGAGATTTTCAAGCTAAGGAAGAGAAATGTGCGTGTGTGAGAGTGTGACAATGCTTGAGATTGATGTCCCTCTCTCCCTTAGAGTGAGAGTCCAACACTGTGGGAGAGGCGTGTGTGTGTGGGCGGGAGGGGAGGGTTGTGGGAGAGGCGTCCTGCTGGCCCCCAACTGGAGATTTAAGCATCCTCGACGGTGCGTTTAGTAACAGATGAGTGTGAGAACGGGTGTTGACAACGGATCCGCGTGACAACGGCCGTTAAATAACAGGTGTTACTACCTATCTGTCCAACAGATGCGTTGATGACAGCTGTCTTTACTTTACTACCCAACAGATGCGTGTGATAACGTCGTTGTTAACAGGTGTCGTTACCTGTTTACTCAACAGATGCATGTGACAACGGGTGTTAATAAGCCAATGTAGCAATGGGCGTGAAACAGATTATTTAGAGTCTAATTGCCTTGTTACACCATCTGTAAGATCGTTAAGGAGTAAGATTATTTCAGGGGTGCAATTATGTGCAATATCTTGCCAGTACCATAATTCCTCTTACGGGGAATGATTCCAAGGGCCAGTTAGATAATCCATCATCATTTGCAAATGTCCTGGACTTTGTTAATGGCATAATTAAGGTCCTGTCGTCTTAATTATTGGCACAGCCTCACTCATTAGGGAGATCTAATGATCTTTATTAATCCAGCTGTCAATAGACAAAAGGGCAAAATGAACCCTTTTGTGTCTGTCATAAAAGACATTTTAATGGGGGCATTTGTGATGGTAATGGTCATACATAATGGGTTATTTATGATGTTAGTGGATATCATTATCTTAAACCGGGCCATTTATGATGTAATAGAGATTATATTATGATGGCCATTTATGGTATTATAAACCTTACGATGGGCCATTTTATGACACTAATAGATCTCATGGTGGGCCATTTATGACGCTAATTGATCTTATGATGGACCAAATATGACACTAATTGATCTCATGATGGGCCATTTATGACACTAATTGACCTTATGGTGGACCAATTATGACGTTAATGGCCATTATAATGGCCACCATAATGGGGACCAGGAGTGGCAGAAATGAGGACAGCTTAACGAGGAGGGGACGACGCAAACAGGGCCATCTGTCCCTGAGGTGTGGCAGTTGGAGGTCCTCATTGGGGAACAGCTAGGCTCTTTATGTGAGGGGTAGAGGAGGAGGAGGAGGAGGAGGAAGGGGAGGGGATGGATGAGGGGAGAAGGTGGGGGAGGAAGCCTCTCCCCCTCCTTGGGAAGGGGGAAGGGGGTACCTTGTTAGTGATGATGGAATGGTTGTGAGAAATGAGGAATTGGACAGTGGCTAATAATGAAATGGATTCCGCCCCCTTACCTCCCCTCTTTTTTTTTCACCATTTTCTTTCCTGTCTTTTTCCTCCACTCCCTTACTTCCTCTGTTTTCTTTTTGTCCATTTTCTTTTTTTTTAGTTTTTTTTTGTGTTTGTGAAATGAGAAATTTGAATGTAGTGCTGAAGTGCATTCCAATTTCATTTTATACGCGATTTTTTCCTAATATATTTATGATTATTGCAGAGCCCCCTTGCTTGAAAAGGATCCTGGTGTCATTCCACAACTTTTTTCTTTTTTACCCTATGTCTCCTGCAGGTCTAAGGCTGCGCTACATCCAGTAGCAGGGGCATGATAGACTCCTTTTGAGCGAGAAGTGGTTCTTCGAGGAGACACAGTACTCTATAAATTCACCTGCATCCATTACCTCTCATCTGTTCCCCTGCTACACTTCATATACCCGACACCTGTCATCTCTGAAGCATCAGTCCAAATTATCTCCAATCATTTCTTTTGCATCTGTTTGTTTGTTTTCACCACTAGGGTGCCAAAGGATCTCACAACTGTAGTCGTGAATTGCAAGGACTGTCCATTTCCGTCCGGTATTTGCATATGTTTTTGATGTCCACGTCCGTCCGTACGTACGTCAGTCAAGACTGTCACGGCTTTTGCATTGTATCTGTTGCAAGATCGTTGTTGCTCGATCTGATTCACGACATAGACGCGAGAGAGGGCGGGGGAGGAAGGGATTATTGCTGTTGCTGGCCTCAAGCAAACTGTGCCTGGTTCGATGCCCATGTCACACCCCCCTCACATTCCTAGAACTTATCTGCAGCTTGCCAGCTTACACCTGCAGCTTGGCAGCTTATCTGTCATCCAATTCATCTGTTCTTATCTGACAACGGTTAGGACACGGAGCACGCGTTTGGTTGCTGCTTCCCACAGTTTCTGTGTGGAGACCAGTGAGTCGAGCATTGACCGTTATGATACCCCAACCTTTCTTCCCTGGAGCAGCTAAATTGTGTGAATTCCTTTCTTTTCGTCTTCCTCTTCATATAAACTTTCTCTACTGAAGAGTCAGGTTTGCAAATACCTGAGGGGCCATGATTACTTTCTACTTTCTTTAATCTTTTACTTTTACTCTCATCCGAAATGGCTATGTCATTGGGGGCATGTTTCGTGGGTCTGTTCTTAGCTACTTTCCATTGCCACAGCATACTTTTTAGCTACTTTTTATTGCCACATCTTACTTTTAAAAGATCATCTATTGCCATATCATACTTTTAGCTACTTTCTATTGTCACATTATACTTTTAGCTACTTACTATTGCCACATCATAATTTTAGCTACTTTCTATTGCCACATTATATTTTCTTAAACTACTTTCTATTGCCCTATCATATTTTTTAGCTACTTTATGTTCCCATATCATACTTTCAAGTACTTTCTTTTGCCACATCATACTTTTTGATACTTTCTACTGCCACATCATACTTTTTAGCTACTTTATGTTGCCATATCATACTTTTAGCTACTTTCTATTGCCACATCATACTTTTAGCTATTTTCTATTGCCAAATCATACTTTTAACTATTTTTATTGCCACATTATACCTTTTAACTACTTTTCATTGCCAAATCATACTTTTTAGCGACTTTCTATTGCCGAACCATACTTTTAACCACTTTCCGTTGACACATCAAATTTTTCAGCTACTTTCTGTTGTCATCATACTTTTTAGTTACTTTCTATCTCCAGATCATATTTTTAGCTTATCTATACTACCACATCATACTTTTTTTAGATGCTTTCTATTTCCACATCATACTTTTTAGCTACTTTCTATTGACATATCATGGTTTCTAGTTCCTGTCCCCAGCCATATCATACTTTCTTGCAATATCACATTATCAAACTATACTCAGTAGTCTACTTAGTAGACAATCTACCCCGTATATCTACCAGATGAACAGTCTACCAGGTAGACAGTCTATCCGCTGGATAGTCTACCAGGTCGACACTCTGGTTGGTCGACAATGTCTGCCAGGTTGATACTCTGGCAAGGTCGACACTCTCTCTACCAGGTCGACACTCTGGCAAGGTCGACGCTCTGTCTGCCAGGTCTACACTCTCTCTACCAGGTCTACACTCTCTCTACCAGGTCGACACTCTGTCTTCCAGGTTGACACACTCCGTCAAATCGACGCTCTCTCCACCAGGTCAACAACTCTGTCAAATCGACGCTCTGTCTACCAGGTCGATACTCTATCAGGTCGACTGGCAGCACTCGACTCGGAGGCGAAAACCTGTGAAATTCCCTTTTTCGCTGCTACTGGTTTTTGGCCTCTATTCATGGAGGCATCCTGGGAGGGGTAGGGGGGATAGAGGGTAGGGTAGGGTAGGGGGGGGGACGCACGACCAGGGAGCGACTACAGAGGAGAGGGGGGGGGGGTGGAGGGCCGTCGGCGGATCTTTACATATGGTCGAACATCTATAGAGGTCGGCAGGGGATCGCCGCCCCCACGGGCGGCCCTGGGATACGCTGTTCATGCCGATGATTGGGAGACAATTTGAAGTTGAATGGGGGAAGCGTTTTGGTCCAGTCAGGTATATTATGACGGAGGTGGCACGACCCCCTCCCCCCTCCTCACCCCCCTAACCCCTCACGACCCCTCCGAGAACGCCCCTCCCCAGAGGTCTATACCCCCTCTCCCCTACAAGTTCAGTGGGTAGGGGGTGTCTAAGGGGGGGAGGGAGAAGGAAAGGGAGGGGGGGAAGGTTAAGGGGAGGTTAAGGGGAGAGGGGGATTGAGTGTTAAAAGCCGCTCTAGACCAAAGAGAGAGAGAGAGAGGGAGAGAGAGAGAGAGAGAGAGTGGGTGAAAGAAAACGGAAAATATGATGTATTTTTCGGTAGGACGAGCAAGATATGAAGAGGAATCAATATTTATTTATATAAATTGGAGGATAATACGATGCCTAGGAGGAATTTGGTGACCTGGGTCTAGCAGAGGGGACACGAGGCGAATTATTAATAAGAAAAAAGGAAGGGTAAAGTAGAAGAAAAAGAGAGTAATGGAGAAAAAGCAAAAAAGATGTCTAGGAACAAGGAACGGTAAGTGTGGATAAAGACGTGTTTACAAGTGTAGAAAAGACGAGACCAGAGGTGATGGAAAGCTAAGCTTCCAACTGGTAGCAAAGCTAAGCTTCCGACTGGTAGCAAAGCTAAGCTTCCGACTGGTAGCAAAGCTAAGCTTCCGTTAAAGCTAAATGCCGACTGGCAGCAAAGCTAAGGTTCTGACTGGCTGCAAAACTAAGCTTCCGTTAAAGCTAAGCTTCCGACTGGCAGCAAAGCTAAGGTTTTGACTGGCTGCAAAGCTAAACTTCCCTCTCGCAGCAGAGCTAAGCTTCCGTTCCAGCTAAGATAAACTTCCAAGTGGCAGCAAAGGTAAGTTTCCAACTGGCAGAAAAGCTAAGCCTTCCTCTGTAAGTAAAGCTATCCTTCCGACTAGTAGTAAAGCTACGCTTCCGACTGGCAGCTAAACTAAGCTTCCAACTGGCATCAAAGCTAAGCTTCCCACTGGTACCAAAGCTATGCCTCAGACTGGCAGCAAAGCTTAGCTTCTACCTTCTGTCCCAGACCAACTTGACCTCTCTCCCTTTCCCTCCCTCTCTGGGTAGCATCCCTCTCACGACCTTCCTTAGCTGGTGTCTGTTTCCCTTCACCCACCCTCACTCGTCGAGTGATCTCCCTACCTTCCTCCCCTCCCTTAGGCAACAACTTCACCCTCCCCCTTCACCCTCCTCGCATCAATTTAAGCTCCCTTTAAGACCCCCTCTCCCCTCCATCTGTCCACCAGCAGCTCTTCCTTCGTCAGTTGGCATCTCCTTTTATACTCCCTACTCCCCCTCCAGCAGCACCTTTGCCTCCTCCCTTCCCCTTCCCTCGCTTCCCCTCCCCCCAACTCCCTCCCTCCGCTGGTGTCTCCCTCAGTGTCTCCTTCAGGCAGAAACCACTTCATCACCCTGGTTATCACGCCCACCCAGGGGGCCACGCCAGGAGAGGAAAGGACCTCCCACGGGCCTTCGGCAGGATAGGTCGCTAAGCGGGACCAGCACTTCGTCATTTTTGTCTGTACACCATACACACACACACACACACACACACTCTGGGGCCATCTACATAGAGAGAGAGAGAGAGAGAGAGAGAGAGAGAGAGAGAGAATGTGCGTGTGTGTGTGTGTGTGTGTGTGTGTGTGTGTGTGTCCTACAACACCTGAAGAAGGTGCTGAAGACTGAATTAGTGGTTGCACCTTTACGGCATTAACGACTCCTTGTGATTTGATAGGCCTGAGGGCCAAATCACCCAACCAGCCTACAAGCAGGCGTTCCACCCACCCACTCTCGGATCCACTAATGGCCCCTTGCAGGAACGCCATCCACACACTGGCTAAGCAGTCATTAGCTTAGTCTCGTCGTAGACTAATGGATGGCCTAATTACAGCATATCTTGGGTACAAGGAGTGATTACGAAGATCAGTGCCTGTAATCAGTAATTCACTGAGTCTGTCCTTCCAGGCCATCATAATCTATGCGTCACTCTGTCCCAAAATAAAGAAATCTATCGTTTATTAAAATCCATACATTTTAGAAGTAACATCTTGAAAGTACTCAGGCTAATTGCATTTCTAACTTCGTGTGGAAAAGAAACTTTTTTCACCTTATACAAGATTTAGGGGAAAGCAAATGGCTTTCATAACTCCAGTCACGAAGAGAGATGATTATCAATGTTATCTTTGCCCAAGTAACACAGATTCTCTTCTGTCAAGACCACGAACTTTTTATTGACTAATTATGCATGCAAAAAAGATATGCAGACATTCAACTTACCACATCGGGCCTTCATTATGATATCAGTGTTTGGTCAGAATTGGTCAATACTGACTTCTTTATTTGATCACCTGCATCACACGTAAACAAATCATACAAAAAAAAAAAAAAACAGGAATTTACGTATACATATCCTGAAGATGTTTACTGTAAAAAGAAAAAAAACAGGATTTTTCGTATACATATCCTGAAGGTGTTTACTGTTTACGATGAGGCGGGAGGGAGCTGGTTGGTGAGGTGGGCGGCCCTGGGAGTGTGTGGGGTCGGTGTCGTCCAGCGCTGTGGGGGTGAGGGAGGCGGTGTGGGAGTGGCAGTGGGGAAGACAAAGTGTGTGGGAGTGAGGGAGGTAGTAGGAGGTGTGGTACTCTTCTGGAAGTGCTTGGGGTCGGTGCTGCTCACTACTGTTGGAGTGAGGAAGGTACTAGGCGGTGGAATGAGGAAAGCTGCATGTGTGTGTGTGTGTGTGTGAGTGAAGATGACATGGTACTCACCTAGGAGGGCATTGGGTCGGTGCTGCTAACTACTGTTGGGTTGAGGAAGGTTCTTGGCGGTGGAATGAGGAAAGCTGCATGTGTGTGTGTGTGTGTGTGAATGAAGATGACATGGTACTCACCTAAGAGGGCATTGGGTCGGTGCTACTAACTACTGTTGGGGTGAGGAAGGTACTAGGCGGTGGAATGAGGAAGGCTGCATGTGCGTGTGTGTGAGAGAAGATGACATGGTACTCACCTAGGAGGGCATGGGGTCGGTGCTGCTCAGTCCTGTAGGGTTGAGGAAGGTACTAGGCGGTGGAATGAGGAAAGCTGCATGTGTGTGTGAGTGAAGATGACATGGTACTCACCTAGGAGGGCATGGGGTCGGTGCTGCTCAGTCCCGTAGGGTTGAGCAAGGTACTAGGCGGTGGAATGAGGAAAGCTGCAGGAGGCGGCATATGGCACTCACCTGAGAGCGCATGGGGTCTGTGTTGATCTGGCACATGTACGGTCCTCGATCCTCCTCTTGGACGCCTCGGATGTGGAGCATCCACGTGTTGTGATCGCTGTGGCTGACGGAGACCCGCGAGTTGTGGGTGATGACGTGCTTGTGGATGGCCTGGATGGCCTTGGTGTCCGCCTTGACCCACCCGACCTGCCGGCCGGTTCAGACGCCATGCTCAGGCGGGGTCGCAAGCACGGTGGAGAGAAAGGGGGGGTGGGGGGTGGGGGGATGGGGGACACCACCCCCTCCCCCTCGCTAGCCACTCTTAGCAGGGAGGGAGGGAGGGAAGGGAAGTGGGATTGTGAGGGGTGAGGGTGGGTAGTGTGAGTGGAGGGAGGGAGTTGGGAGTTGGGGAGAGGGGAGGGAACGAGGGGGAGTGGGGAGGGGGGAGGAAAGAAGGCCAGAGATGGTAGGGGTCCCTTGATGTGTGGTAGGGGTTTGCACAGGTGGAGAGGTGCACGGGTGGATAGGTGGAGAGGTGCACAGGTGAATAGGTGCACGGGTGGATAGGTGCACGGGTGGATAGGTGCACAGGTGGTGAGGTGCACGGGTGGAGTGGTGCACAGGTGGAGAGGTGCACGAATAAGAGGTGCACAGGTGAGGAGATGCACGGGTAGAGAAGTGAACAGGTAGAGAGTTGCACAAGTAGATAGGTGTACAGGTAGAAAGGTACAAAAGTAGAAAGATGCGAAGGAAGAAGGTGCACAGGTAGAGAAATACAGGTAATGAAATGCCTAGGTAGAGTAAGACATTGGTAGAAAAAGGCACAGGTAGAGGAAGTCACTGGTAGAAAGCTGCACAGGTAGAGAGAGAAACAGGTAGAGAGAGAAAAAAAAAACACTGGTAGAGAAGTGGAAACGATGATGAAGCTGGAGTGGGTTGTATGGTGATCATGGAATGGGTAGTTTGGTGATCAGATGGAATGAGTAGTGTGGTGACCAGATGGAATGGGTAGTGTGGTGACCACATGGAACGGGCAGTATGGTGATCAGATGGAATGGGTAGTATGGTGATCATATGGAATGGTTAGTATGGTGACCAGATGGAATGGGTAGTATGGTGACCAGATGGAACGGGCAGTAAGGTGATAAGATGGAGTGGGTAGTATGGTGACCAGATGGAACGGGCAGTAAGGTGATCAGATGGAATGGGTAGTAGGATGACTAGATGGAATGGGTAGTATGGTGACCAGATGGAATGGGTAGTATGGTGATCAGATGGAATGCATAGTATGGCGATCAGATGGAATGGATGGTATGGTGACCAGATGGAATAGGTAATATGGTGGCCAGATGGAATGGGTAGTATGGTGATCAGATGGAATGGGTAGTATGGTGACCAGATGGAATGAGTAGTGTGATGACCAGATGGAATGGGTTGTATGGTGACCAGATGGAATAGGTTATATGGTGACCAGAGATGGAATAGGGAATGAGATGATCACTTATGAAAAGTCTGGTATAAACCCTAAGAAGGATAAAACAGAATTGTCGAGTAAGACAGCTGAAGACGAAATGGTAAAATAAAAATTGATAGTTGAATTAATATGTAAAAGAAAATTCTAGAGTCATGTCAGAGGCAAGTAAGAAGAAATGACTTCGAAAATGGAATAAGAGAGGAGAAGAAGACATTCATAAATATGTAAAAACATTTCTATGTCTATGAACCAAAATTCTTATTTTTTATTGAATGGTTTAGCGAGTCATACACACACTGGTTCCAGTGAATGGACATGAGTTATTTGAATACATTTTGATGAGTTGATGAGGCGGTCTGATTTTGAGTTAACATATATGTGGGCCTTGTATCTCCTTAACTGAACTTGAGAGAATGACAGTTACGTATTTAGTGAACTAGTGGTGCGGGCAGAATCATGCCCTAGTAATAGCCATCTTGGATGAGACATAAAAGAATGAAGAATGATGGAAGGACTGGTAAATGAAAGAAGGATTGGTCTGAAATCTTGAGGTGTTTGTAGGCCAGACTCAAGGTTTATAGGAAGAATGGAAGACAGAGGTTGGAAGAGGACTCGACAAATTCGCTGTGCCGAGAAATATATCATAATGGATAATCCTCGCATGACTGGTCTACACACAGAAGCTATGGGAAGCAGCAGCCAGACGCGCATAGCGGGTCTAAGTCATATGGGGCTGGGATGCAAGTATACAGCTCATGAGAACAGTGGCCGAAAGGATACCTGTAGAACAGAGAGAGGGAGACAGGAGGCAACACAGTGGCTGAGGTATTGGGATGAGCGAAGAGAGGTGATAACAGGAGAGCAAATAAGGCAGAAGGCTCTCGACTCTACTAAGGGAAAGGTGGAAGACGAACCAACCCAGGATAGTGAAGCAGTATTTCACAATGGGGGCAGGAGAGACCTGTGTTGTATATGCAACGGGCGCTTGCAAGGAAAATCACAGAGGGACCTATACAACACCGCCAGCCTTTGAGGGGGCGCGGGATTTACGACGTCAGTCATGCAAGATTTTCAGGTTCGAACCGAGAACGTGGAATAATCATTGTGTTTTTTGTGTAGGGTGGGAACGAAACGTTTTGAAATTGGATGGCAGAAAACAAGCGAGACAATATAATGGGTAGAGATTGTGTTCTGACAGCGTCGAATTTAACCAAGTTACCGCAATGTCGGGCATGTCCCAAGTGAGATTGGAAATATGTTCAGTGCGAGAAAGAGAACGAGTATCTGTGTAAAGAGGAGAAGGGGAAAATCAGTTGAAGTGTGTAGAGGGAAGATCGAGGGTAGATGATGGGACATACAACTCTCAGGAGCATCATCGATAATGGAGAAAGGGGGGGGGGGGTGGGGGGATGTCGCTCCGTCAACGACTTCCCGTATGAAACGACCGGAAGAAAAAGCAAAAATATTCGTGAGAGAAAAAGCCAGCGTCGCATCCCGTCAGATGGCATGAGATACAGCAAATTATACACCATAATTCCCCAATGAAGAAGACCGGAGATGAGGCACTTTAGGAGAGTCGATTGCCAACGAACCCTGGGGCTGTGAAAGACGTTTTGGTGATGTGCAAAAAAAGAGAATGAGATTCTAAATATTTATGGTAGTGAGAGTTAGAGAGAGTCTCGAGGACTTTGGGCGATGGAAACGAGAGCTTTGGAGTGAGTGTTAGAAGGATTCAGGTGGTGGTCTTTCTTAGGATTAAACTGAAAGAAGACATGCTTCCAAAAAATGAAAATATCTTTTTCTAAAGAGGGAAAATGGGCGAGTGAGGACTGGTGCTTGCTCATAGACACGCGCCCTTAGGCCTAAACCTGAGGAGATTATGCCATCTGGGTGGGCCATTCGACTTGTCCAGTCTGTAACTGGGAGAAAACACCGAATTCCTTACACGTGAGCAATATGGCAGAGGACGTAGCGGGAGGACATGGGAAGATACTGGAAGCTGAATCATCCATAGTAGAGTTACAGGAAAATTTAGCTGCCGGAATAGATCGGCTTTAGCTGGAAAGCTAACTATAGATTGATCAGGTCAGAGAAGAGGAGGGAAAACTTCGACTTGTAATCGAATATTCTTCATTTTACGTAACATGGGTTCCGTAACAGCGATTTAGCGTCCCCCCACCTGCCTCTTGGTAAGGGTTCAAATCCTGCTATCGGAAGGCTACTGTGCTATATTCTCCGTTATCATAAATCTCCGAGTTCGACAGTAAGTATTGTAAAAACGTTAGCTACTGGTTTGCTGTGCGCCTGACGGGAAATGACTCCTGGAGAACCCGTCGCTTGTGTGTGCTAAGGAAGGAAGGTATTTGATTACAAGTGATCGAATAGGCATTTCTCTACTGCGGGCTCCATAGCTCTACACCCACTAGTGTTGCCAAATGTCCACACAGGCGATGGTGGTTCGAATTCTGCTCTCAGAGGGACATTGTGTGGTTATATAAACGTATGTTCGATACCCACTTCATCCAGGACACACACACACACACACACACACACACACACACACATATCTCAGTCCAATATCCAGTCTAGTGACACAGGTTCCCACGCGCGCGCGAGCGTGCGTGCGTGTGTGTGTGTGTGTGTGTGTGTGTGTGTGTGTGTGGACCAGTTCGGCCGTTGCTGTTGGGGAGGGAGGAGCAACCAGAAAACTTTCCCAATTAATACAAGACATGAATACATCAAAGTCTGTCCTGTCTCTCTTTTCTCCGTCCCTTTGGGAGTCGAGTCTGTGTATGTGTGTGTGTGCGTGTGTGTGTGTGTGTGTGTGTGTGTGTGGTGTGTGTGTGGAATGTCGATACAAAACTCACACACACAAAATAATAACTTCGCAAAACTCCTTTTTTTTTAATATTTTCTCCTTTTTATCGGACCAGATTTTCTCCAAAGACGAATATTATACTTAAGAAATACGCAGCTTGGGAAAGGAGGAAGTGAAAGAAAAATAAGATTTGTTTGTGGGCTTTAAGCCCTTTTTTTTTTTGAGGGGGGGTGGTGGTATTGGGGGAGGGGCCCATCCTGGGGGCTCACCCAGGGCCAAATTTGGTGCAGGAATTCGTTTGAAAAATAGGGTGGGGAGGGGGGAGGGGAATACGGACTTGGAAACTCTCCATTTCGGAATTTGATGATGTACCGAAACAGAATATTTACATCATCTACTCTCGCTAAATAACTTTTATGGGAAGGTGATCAGAGTGTGGTTAGAGCTACGACTTAATTCGTTAGCATACAGTTCGTTGTGGGCTTGAAAAATATAAGGCACACAACGAAATCATTGAGTTATCGCATTTGAGTTTACTTTCGCTAATTGTGTGTGTGTGTGTGTGTGTGTGTGTGTGTGTGTGTTTTGATTCGCTACTTGCATTGTACTGGGAGGAAGTTCTGCACTCGTGGGACTCCATCTTTTGTGCTGTACTGGGAGGGACTTCTACACTCGTGGGGGCCCCACCCATCTCTTGTGATGTACTGGGAGGGAGTTCTGCACTCGTGGGGTTCCATCCCCCCCCCCCTCCCGAAATCTCTTGAACTTTTCTCCACCACACAGACTTTTTTAAACTTCTGTAATGCTGTTCGTTCCATCTCTCTCTAACAAGTTTCACTCTCTTGGCTCCTTGTTACGACTCCCTTCGAAGAACTGTTCACTCTAGCCATCGTCAAATTGCCTAAAGAGACTTGAATTTTGCGGATCGATCCTGCCCTTACTTTTCTCTCTTCCGTTATGGTCAGATTTATGGCTTTTTGATTGTCCCCGTAACTCGGCCCTCTCACCACCACCATTCTCCTCTTATAACCTTTTCTTTTACGTATTTATGTTTCTTGAAGTGTCCTAATCGAATCTAAGATGCATATTCTAATTCAGGTCGAAGCTGCAAAGAGTTTATTGAGCAAATTCTCATCTAAATACTTAAAAACTGTTGTAATAACTGACCAGTGGATATTTTGGCTTATCAGTTCTCGCGACTCGGTGTTCTAGCGAGAGATTGGGCATAATGTCGACTCCTAAAGTCCCTTTTACACACACATTTATGTGACTTGCTTTCAGCTAAATCACAGATTTCATTCCTTCTGCAACTGTGTCCCATATTCGTTGCTTTGCATTCGCTTGAGCTGAAATTCATCAAATTACAGATTACAGGCTGGCTTTATAAGTCTGCATTCGGTCTATGTATCCGACGAACTCTGGAGCCTGTCTGTGTCCCTTCGAATATCGATAGAGTCGCGGACTTTTCTTACGTCTCTCATGATTTGGCCATTATCCAAAATCATATTCAAAGATGCAATGGTCCTAAGACAGAGCCCTGCGGAAGGTCGCTATTGATCCCAGCCTAAATAGTGTTTAGAAAAAGGTTCCTTTGCCGTGCATCGTCAGTTGGCTCACATTAAAGTAGTATTCAGTCCCCTGAAAGAGTCTTCCCTTTATGCCTGCCTGAGAACTGAGCTTCTTCACCAGTCTCAGGTGTGGGGCAGTGTCAAACGTTTTCCAGCAGTCATAGAAGCACGCATTCCACCAGTCCATTGAAAAAGAGCTCACTCTCTCGTAGAAATTTAAAAGGTTTGTTACACCTGACCTCTTTTCTCTGAGTGTATGTTGTCTCTTGATTATGAAGTATCTCTTTTGCAAATAATCATTCCTTTGCTTCCTGATTATCTTTTCCAGCGTTTTACAGACAACACTCGTCAGATATAATTCGGTGTAATTTCTAGATCTCCTTCCTTGAAAATAGGCACGATACTTGCTTTCTCCCTCTCCCAAGGCATTACAACATCTTCCAACGATATTTTGAACATCTATTACATATGAAGAGTTTTCATAAGGGTTGTAATACGGATCAAAACGCTTTCAACTACTATATCAAATCTGTCCAAACATTATTGGTTCTCTCCATGTTCTCCATTCTATTCCATTGGCGTCTTTGACGCTGGTAGGCTTGGTTTATTTCCTCTGTCGTCTTGAGTCGTGTAGTGGTGATTCACCCTTCTGCATATGTCTGGGTTTTCCCTACGAATCTGAATTTTCACCTTCACCCATTCACTTTCAATGTTCCTCACCCTAAGAGACCTGCACATCATGGATATCCACATTTAGCTAAATTCTTTGACTTCATTTTTTTGGCGTTAGTATATAAACTATCTAACTGTTAACCAGAGAATACATATAAATAATACGGTGCTCTATGAAGTCCAGGTTATTGAATTCCTCAGACAAGATGATTCATAAAAAGAGTTACATTCTCTCAAGTTCAGTCTCAGAGGCGAATCCCTTAATCATAATAGTGTCTCTGAAGTGAAGGCTTTCATGCACACTTATACTTTAAGAGGTTTCAAGTCCTTGCCACCGGTTGAGGTGCTATTGGATATCAAACAATAATCACTTCATGGATTCTAAGCTTACATGACATGTCCTTAAATCTAGAAATGAAAACCCTATATGAAAAGAAGATATGACAAATTAGATATATCAATTAGTCAAGGATATTCTAATTCTTCACACATGGGTTCGTACACAGGACACAGGGATGGAGCTGTGAGGGCATTCTATAATCGGAGATGAAAGGGGAGTAACCTGAGTGAAATATAAAGCAATACGAAAATAGAACAAAGAAGGTCATTCAGGAAGGAAAGAGAGAGAGAGAGAGAGAGAAGAACAAAAGGGAAAAAGGTAACTAAAATCATCTAAGTTACTTTGGCAGAGACACGAGACGATTTTCGTCTTTTCTTTATTTTTTTGTGTGTGTATGTGGTTTTTTTTTTTTTAGCTCACCTGTAACGTATCCTTTCGTCCGGACGAAGTCTACATTGCAAGATAAGATAATGAGATTGATGGCTGCTCGAAGCTAAAGGGTTCAATATGAGTCATTAGTTTGTCTCACAAGATAATATCAACAATGAGTTGCTCGGAGCTAAAAGGGGTGGTATTCAAGGAGTTATTAAGAGCCTGACTGACACTGATGAGAGGAAATGGTTACTATAATGGCTGCCCAGAGATAGAGGATTTCTTTTGAGTCTGATATCAGTGTCTCACAAAAGGATGGGGGTAATGAGCTGCTCATAGCTAAAGAGACTCGGTGAGTTGCTTAGTGAGGTTCATGTTGAAGGGTTCGACAGGACTCGAGAGGAACTCCTGACTTCGGTGGGACCCAGTGGGAAGACACTAGACCAGCAGAACCCAGTGGGAACACACTAGACCAGCAGAACCCAGTGGGCACACTAGACCAGCAGCACCCAGTGGGAACACACTAAACCAGCTGGACCCAGTGGACACACTAGACCAGCAGGACCCAGTGGGAACACACTAGACCAGCAGTACCCAGTGGGAACACACTAGATAAGAAAGACTCAGTGGACATACTAGACCAACAGGACCCAGTGGTCACACTAGACCAGAAGGACCCAGTGGGAACACACTAGATCTACAGGACCCACTGGGAAATACTAGACCAACAGAAGCCAGTATACACACTAGAGCAACAGGACCCAGTGGACCGGCAGGACCCAGTGGTCACACTAGACCAGCAGGACCTAGTGGGCACACTAGACCAGCAGGACCCAGTGGACACACTAGACCAACAGGATCCAGTGGACACACTAGACCAGCAGGACCCAGTGGTCACACTAGACCAGCAGGACCCAAAGGGAACACACTAGATAAGAAAGACTCAGTGGACACACTAGACCAACAGGACCCAGTGGTCACACTAGACCAGCAGGACCCAATGGGCACACTAAACCAGCAGGACCTAATGGGCACACTATACCAGCAGGACCCAGTGGACACACTAGACCAACAGAAACCAGTATACACACTAGAGCAGCAGGACCTAATGAAACGGCAGGACCCAAAAGGAACACACTAGAACAGTAGGACCCAGTGTACAACACTAGACCAGCAGGACCCAATGGTCACACTAGACCAGCAGGACCCAGTGGACACACTAGACCAACAGAACCCAGTATACACACTAGAGCAGCAGGACCTAGTGAACCGGCAGGACCCAAAGGGAACACACTAGATCAGCAGGACCCAATGGTCACACTAGACCAGCAGGACCCAGTGGTCACACTAGACCAGCAGGACCCAAAGGGAACACACTAAACCAGCAGGACCCAGTGGACACACTAAAATTAGTAGGACCTAATAGGAACACACTAGACCAGCAGGACCCAAAGGGAACATACTAGACCAGCAGGACCCAGTGGTCACACTAGACCAGCAGAACCCAATGGTCACACTAGACCAGCAGGGCCCAGTGGTCACACTAGACCAGTAGGACCCAATGGTCACACTAGACCAGCAGGGCCCAGTGGTCACACTAGACCAGTAGGATCCAATGGTCACACTAGACCAGCAGGGCCCAGTGGTCACACTAGACCAGTAGGACCCAATGGTCACACTAGACCAGTAGGACCCAATGGTCACTCTAGACCTGTAGGACCCAGTGGTCACTCTAGACCAGTAGGACCCAGTGGTCACACTAGACCAGCAGGACCCAGAAGGAACACACTAGACCAGTAGGACCCAGTGGACACACTAGACCAGCAGGACCCAAAGGGCACACACTAGACCAGTAGGACCCAGGGGTCACACTAGACCAACAGGACCCAGTGGTCACACTACACTAGCAAGCTCTTGTCGACATCCTGTCATGAGTCTACCGTAAGCCTATCTTAACTACTTCGTATCACACCTTCCACGTCTCCAAGGAACCAGCACTAGACCAAACACAGTAAGGAGAGAGAGAGAGAAAGAGAGAGAGAGAGAATCATCTTCATAGTGATGATGTCATTTTCAGTAGTTAACTTATTCTTATATCAATAATGAAACTAAAAATCTACGTCATTTTCATGGATACAAAAGTGACTTTAGAATATATATATATATATATATATATATATATATATATATATATATATATATATATATATATATATATAAAGAAATAAATATA